>JAPKLW010001755.1:82493-154947 GCA_026898455.1 Plectranthus barbatus | reverse complement strand
TATCAATTAAAAAAACAAACTAATGTATAAACATTTTTTAAATAAGAAACTAACATTTATTATGATTATAAGATAAAATTTACAAATTGATCAAAGTAAATGTAAGCTAATATAATATAATATATATAGTATATATATAAATTATATGTATTATCATATAATTTTGTAGTTTACGAATTTTAAATATCCATAATATTTATCTAAAAATAAAATATCAAATTTTAATAATATAAATAATTAAAATTTCCACGCATCTCGTGGGTGCAATACTAGTTAAACCCAACTAATATTCTTTCAGGAGTTTGTATAAATAAATAGATTTACACCGTAAAACGTGTTTATCAAATTTAATAGGTGAGTCTGTTTATATAATAACATTTTTATTATTTAAATGATAAATTTTATGTAGAGAGAGAAGTGATTTGATGAGAAAAGCTTTTAACAAGAGAAATGTATCGATTGTTCATTTTACTAAATCACCGGACGATATTATATAATAACTCATTAAAAAAAAATGCGATATTTTAAGGTTAAAATTTTACATTAAAGAACAATATTGTAATTATGTACAATGACAAGAATTTGAAATCAACATTTTATCTAGGATTTCATTCATTATAATCTAAACATGTATTTACAAAATTGCATACATTTTCAAGATATTCGAGATTGGAAACAACTTTAGTAATTGTTGTAATTAAAACATACCATCCAACACGCAACAACTGTTGGGTTTTGTATACTGGAAGCATTTATTATAATGTGTATACATTTGACTTATCTCATATCTGTTAAACAAACATACTTGCAATAACAATGTTATCCTCTTATCTCTTTAATAGGGAGATCATACTGCGTGTAGGAGATTGCAGAAGACCGTATTGATCGTTTGACCTAGGGAGATATAAATATTGTTATCACAGTCGAGACATCGTTGAGGATTAGTCTGTCAGTGTAGGCTGCAACATAGTTGGAACGAAGTTACTTGTCTTAATCACTTGATATGCTGGTACGTGCGGTTGCGTATTGATTGGACTGCAGTAAGATGTGTTCTTTTATCTGACTTATGAAGAAACAAGATCTCGTTACTTGGTTAAGTTTGAATCCTAACGAAGATTTACAGGCTGTATGCCACTTTGACTTGCCATGGTGGAGAGCCTGATTAACGTGCTCATATATCCGCATCTTGAGTGACAGAAGTTTGTGTAGAACGTTATGATAACTGGAGTTAGATTACCATATCCGAGTATTAGGATGTGGACATTCCCTTAGGAGCTCAAAAAGGTTCCCCATGCTGAAGTCTTGCAGGCTGATTAAGTCCAATCACATATGATAAGATTTGAGTTGTACTACTCAGGATAATAAGAAATTAATTAATTATGTGAAGCTTGTCAGAAGCTCTAATTAATTAATGAATGTCCAGTAACCTTAAATATGGGGATTCACCAAATCGATGCAACCCGTTCTCATAACGTGGTAATAAAGGGGTAGGTCAGTATTAATTCTTTGGTGGAATAAATTATTATTAATAAATTAATTATGTCCTGGGTTGTGGATATGAGAATTAATTAATTTATAGGTCCACTTTATTATTTGCATCAAGTCCCAGGTCTGACCCAATAAATTGCTTAAGAGGAGCAAATTAGGGTTTGAACCCTAGTATTATAAATAGCCCATTCTCTCTTCAGATTTCATAAGTCAAAACAACCGAAACCCATTAGATGAGAGAGATAGAGGACATCGCCTACTAAAGTGGGAGAAGAAGAAATTTGACTCCGTCTCGTGCAGCGCAATCCTCACCAGTAGCAGGATTGAAAAAGCAAAGGGATACAGATCTGAAGACCTGATCTGAAGAAAATGATTTCTCTACTCTTTTCAATTTGAATTTTGGATTAAATTGAAAAATATTTAATTCTTTTTCGCGTATTCAAATTGTTGGCATGGTGGAATCGATTTGGAGTCAACGCGATTCAGATTCAGACACTACGGATATAAATGTATTCCTATAAACCATCGCATTAAATTCATAGGAGCATGCATAGGGCCTTTTATCGATTGGTAATTATTTACAACATCCATGAACAGTCCGACATATTTGGATTTTGTGATTTGATTCACGACAACGAAAATCCCTACAATTAGTATCAGAGCCAAGTTCTGTTTCATGGCTCTGTTGGATAAACAATTTTTCAATTTATGCATGTTTGAGTTTTTATTGTTATGGATGGTTTTTGGTTTTTCTGTTCCTCTTGGCTACCTGTTAAATTAATTTGCGGTGGTTTATCTGTGTTTGGATTAAATTATTTTATAAAATCACGACAAGTAATTAGGTTTGATAGAAATTTTAAATGTAATAGATTAGATCTGTTATTTGTAAATTGTTCAAAGCTGTAATAGTTCAAATTTGTAATTGTTCGCGGGAACGAAGAACACGAAAAATGTGGTCGGTGGCGTGAGCGGGCGGCACACGCCGGCGGACGCACAACGGCAAACCAGCCATGGCAGGAAGCTGCGATAATGGTGGTTTGCGCAGCAGCAGCGTCGGCGACCTGCGGTAGGCGGCCATGAAGGCGATGTCACAACAACCAGCAAGTAGCGCGTGCAGTGGCGTGCACGATAGGCGCGAGCAGGGCAACAACGGGGCGTGCTGGTGGCGGCAGCAGCGTGTGGAAAGGAGGCCGATGAATGTCATTGAGCTCCTCAGGGAATGTCCCCATCCTATTACTCGGATATGGTTATCTAAACCCAGCCTCAGGCAGTACTACACGAACTGCTGTTACCCAAGATGCGAATATACGAGCACATTGCTTAGGCTCTCCACCATGGCAAGTCAAAGCAACAGTCAATCCGTGCAAACCCCTAAACCTTCGTTAGGGTTTGGACTAAATCAATAACGAGATCTTGTATTCGCTGATGTCAGACAGTCGAATACATCTCATTGCGGTCCATCAATACGCCACCCTTCCGTACCAGCATGTCAAGTAACCAAGACAGACTACTTATTCCGATAATACCGCAGCCATCCGGACAGACGTATCCTCGCTGTCTCGGCTGTGATCAGGTTTATGTCTCACTAGGTCAAGTGATCATACTGTCTTCTGCGATCTACTACACGCCGTATGATCATCCCTATCGGTGAGACAAGAGGATACCATTGTTATATAATGTAAGTTTGTTTGACAGATAGGAGAAATAAACCGTTGTATACTCATTGTAATAAATGCTTTCAGTATACAAAATCCATCAATCTCCCACTTATACTCTAAGCATAACTAAGCTACTACAGAGTATACAGTGCGTCTATCTAGCCTGCTATCTCGTTAACCACTGTCAGTGGTCGGCATCCACCTCAGACCCAGCTCACGAATATGTCTTTCGTAAACTTTCTGCGGCAAGCTCTTTGTAAATGGATCAACAAGGTTGTCCTTAGTGTCAATCTTCTTGATTAACACATCGCCCCTCGATACGATCTCTCGTATGATATGGTACTTTCTCTTTATGTGTTTGCTTGCCCTGTGAGACCACGGTTCCTTTGAGTTCGCCACTGCACCAGAGTTATCACAATAAATTGTGATGCTCTTTGGCAAACTCGGAATCACGCCTAACTCTAAAAGGTAGTTACTGAGCCATACCCCCTCTTTCAAGGCTTCGGAGGAGGCGACATATTCCGCCTCCATAGTGGAGTCAGCAATGCATTTCCGCTTTGAGCTCCTTCAAGATACAACTCCACCTCCCAAGGTAAACACATATCCCGAGGTCGATTTCTTCTCATCCTGGTCCCCTTGGAAATCCGAATCTGGATAACCCACAGAGCACAAATCCTCACTTTGATAAGCTAGGCAGTAGTTCCTAATTCTCTTCAAATACTTGAGGATGTGCTTTACCGCAGTCCAATGCGCCTGTCCAGGGTTAGACTGATATCTTGCTACCATGCCAACGGCATAACAAATATCATGCCTGGTACACAACATCACATACATGAGACTACCCATAGCTAAAGCGTATGGTACAAGACTCATCTCATCTTTCTCCCGCTGTGTCTCAGGACATTACCCACTAGAAAGATGAACGCCATGTCTGAAGGGTAGCAAGCCTTTCTTGGCGAGTTGCATGCTGAACCGGGCTATCACAGTATCCACATAGGATGCCTGTGATAAGCTCAACATCCTTCTCTTACGATCTCGTAAGACCTTAATCCCAAGGATGTAGCCAGCTTCTCCCAAATCCTTCATTTGGAACTGTTCGGATAACCAACACTTGATCTCCGACATCACTCCCTCGTTGTTTCCAAATACGAGTATGTCATCAACGTATAGTGCAAGGAAAACCACGCTCCCACTGACACAAAGTCGGTAAACATAACTTTCGTTTTCCAACTGTGAAAATCCATAGGATTTAATCACATCGTTGAAATGTAAGTTCCACGACCTCGAAGCTTGCATAAGTCCGTACAAGGACTTCTTAAGCTTCCAGACAAGATGTTCTCCGCCTTTCTACACGTAGCCCTCAGGTTGCCGCATATAGATGTCCCTACACTCTTCAAGGTAACCGTTTAGAAAAGCGGTTTTGACATCCATCTACCAAATCTCGAGGTCTATATGCGCAACTATGGCAAGGAGTATCCGGATGGATTTGAGCATGGCTACGGGTGAAAAGGTTTTGTCATAGTCAATGCCCTCTTTCTGACTATAACCCTTTGCCACCAGCCTGACTTTAAAAGCCGTGATTTCTCCATCCGCTTCTTTCTTTCTCTTGTATACCCATTTGCACCCTATGGCCCTAAGGCCATCCGACAAATCAATTTTCTGGTACACATCCATAGAAGTTATGGATTCAATTTCGGAATCCATGGTGACACGCCATTTATCAACATCTTTGTCTTGCACTGCCTCTTCGTAAGTCAGTGGGTCAGAGTCCTCATGTTCGTCTTTCGGGCTCAAGTCCGAAAACTCACCCACGAACATGTACCTTTCCAGCTGGAAAATAACTCTCCCACTACGACGAAGCATCAGTGTCGTGTCAGCAGTAAGTGCAGTATATTGTGCCTCTACACCCTGCGCTGAAGAACGTGTCTGTGGTGCTGAACCTCTCACAGGTGCACCCACGGCTACAGTTCCCCTTCCCTTGGAATTGCATTCTCATTTTCAATTTTTTGAAGAACGATATCACTCCTTAACTTGTGATTACTCACATACTCGTCCTCCAAGAATCTAGCGTTGGTGCTAACAACGACTCTCTGACTCTCAGGACAGTAAAAGTAACCACCTTTCGTTTGCCTGGGATACCCTATAAACAACATTACTTTTGACTTGCTTTCTAATTTATCAGGTTCCTTCGACAGTACGTGTGCCGGACAACCCCATACTCTGAACTTGCACAAACTTGGTTTGCGACCAAGAAAGAGCTCAGAAGGCGTCTTAGGAACTGATTTAGAAGGCACCATATTTAACACGTAAGCAACTATTTCCAATGCGTACCCCTAAAACGAAATTGGTAAGTTTTCATAACTCATCATTGATCTTACCATCTCTAGAAGAGTCCTATTCCTTCTTTCAGCTACACCGTTTTGCTGGGGAGTACCCGGTGCAGTCCATTGGGATGTAATCCCATTATCTGACAAATACTGCAGGAACTCGTTACCGAGGTATTCGCCACCGCGGTCAGATCATAGTGAATTGATAGTTTTCCCGACCTTCTTTTCTACCTCAGCCTTGAACTCTTTGAATTTCTCAAAGCATTCAGACTTTTAGCGAAGCAGGTAAACATATCCGTACCTTGAATAATCATCAATGAAAGTGACGAAGTACTCGTACCCTCCACGAGCCTGCATGGACATCGGTCCACATAAGTCAGAATGGATCAATTCCAACACTTCCTCTGCTCGAGACTGACTAGCCTTAAAAGGCCTAGTTGACATCTTGCCCTCGATGCAGGATTTGCAGACTTGATAAGGTACAGCCCGGACTAAGTCCAATGTACCGTCATCTGCAAGTCGCTGAATCCGCTTCAAGCTAATGTGACCGAGTCTCAAGTGCCAGAGATATGTAAGATCCTCTTCAGAAGAAGTAAGTTTTCTCTTTCTAGGATTATCAATTATGGATGAGTTACATGCAATACTTGCGGAGGACTTATGATTGCAGTTAATAACATAGAGAGAATTATTCAGCATCCCACGACAGATAACACCGTTATTACCAATGATAGAAACACAACTATAAAAAATAACTGAATCTCCATCAACATAAAGTTTGGAAACTGAAATGAGGTTTCGCCGAAAATCCGGCACGTACAAAACATCTCTCAAAGTTAAAACAGAATCATCAAAGTACAAGGTGAAATCTCCAATGGCAGCTGCACTCACTTATGCTGCGTTCCCTATTGAGATGGTAACCTCGTCATTCTTCAACACCCTCCACGGTGTGAACCCCTGCAAAATATAACAAACATGATTAGTATCTCCAGTATCCACTACCCATGAATGAGTAGAAACCGATGCTAAACATGTTTCCGTTACAAATGCAAATGACGTACCTTATCCCTTAGCATTCGGACTATCCACCTTTCCGCACCCAGCACACCTGTTCTTCTTTGGAATGACCTCGACTCTCTTCACCTTCTTTGACTTGCTTTCACTGCCTGCTTTCCTGAACTTGCTTTCAGCACCATCATCTCCAACCTTAGAGGTTGTTGAACCAGTACTGGAAACTGCCAGAACAGGTTTCCGTGCTCGCATGGAAGATTGCTCCACCACAAGATCCTCAAGTAGCTCATGCAGAGCATACTCTCCCCTTGCAGCATCAACTACCTTAAAGTCATAAAAGGATTCCGGAAGAGAATTCAGGATGATATCAATCTCGCCTTGCGCACTGATATTACCACCCTGCACAGTGAACTGTCTCATGAGCTCAATCATAGACATCATGTGCGCTGTCACCGAACTATCTTCAACCATCTTCTTGCACACAAGATCGTGCACAAGTCTATAGTTATTAGTTCGCTCCACATTGCCATAAGTTGTTGAGAGTTCATTCCAGATCTCTCCAGCCCTTTCGAGATACTCATACTTGTGCTTTAATTCTCTAGATAGGGAACCCGTGATGAGCCAAAAGGCGAACTCATCAGCATCCTCCTATCTCTCATAAAATTCAAGCTCAAGTTCACAAACCTCATCATAAGTACGCAATAGTGGATCCATGAAAAGAACATATGCTCGATTTTTCAGATAAAGGAAGTGTTTGATGCAAAAACTCCATTCAGGGAAGTTCGAACCAGTTAAAGGATTGAGAGCAAGAATATGATCAACAGTAAACATAGACATATCTGAAACAATAAAGAATCTTAAATAAGAACATACATGTAGAACTTCGAAAAAAATGCATTGAAAACCTTTACATAAATCAAATACATATAATTTCCACTAATTGCCCAAAAGTTCCCACCGCAAGCTACACTCGTAGATGTTTACGATGTCACCCTCAACCAGAACTGCGGGTTTTAAGCCCCAATTCTTTAATTTCACTACCATGTCAGGAACCTTTCGACACTAGAAATTAATAATTAGTGAAAACCTTAGACCAAGCCATCTCTCAAGGACAGGGAAGTAGCAACTGCATTATATCCTAAGATGCTTCTAAGCGATTAACCACAAATTTAACTCTGGCCAAAAGAGACAGTTTAACATGGCACGTAACCATACCGCACAGTCCTTAAAGCTTTTGTTATCTATAATTTAAATCAATCCTAGAATACTTATGAAAGAGATCTACGCAAGCTACACTCGTAGACGTTTACGCAAAACCCTCACACTATTCACATGATTTAAATTGTTTGTGTAGAAATCCCAACAACTGTACCCATGCACCTCCAAGAACTAGCAAGCTACACTTGTAGACGTTTACTAGAGCGAGAGATACACTTACAACCTAAGACCGCTTTGTGGAGGTCTATTGATTTTAATTAAAAAATCTGCTTAGTATTTTTCTTTCAAAAAAGTTTCTTATATGCGCACATATAATTTCTTTGTCATTATATTTTCCAAATTTTTTGCATGTAATTAAACAAGCCCAAAAATTCCCAAAATATAATTTAACAAGAAATTAATCACATAAGCATGCTTGGAAAACTGTAAATAAGAAAAGCAGTAAATCATGCTTTTCCTATTATCTACACATGCTTAATTGCGCACATAATAAATTACATATCATACGAGGACAAATAAGGCAAACAAAAATTCCTCGTGGCCCCACAAAATTTGAATTTTGAATTTATTTGGATAAGTCCAAATCTTTTCAAATCTTCCAGGGCCTCCAAATCTTCATCCACCAAATATTTTGGGATTTAGGGTTTTGTGATTTGATGATTGGCCCCAAACCCTAATGCAAACCTAGGGTTTACACAGGATTGCACCAGCCATCAAATCACGAACCACCAGGACGGGACAACAGCCACCGATGGTAGCACCGCTGCCGTCGCCAGCCCTGCCGCCGCCGCTGCACAGCACCGCGTGTGCCTTCGCGTGCCCGCGACCCTGGCGCCGCCGCTGCTGCCGCCTGCACCCGCCCGCGTCGTGCGCCCATGCGACGCCAGCCTCGCGCCGCTGGCCCTGCCGTCGGCCGCCCGCAACGCGCGCCACTACGCGCTGTTGCTCGCGCCGCCGCGACCCGCAATCGCCGTGTGGCCTCCTACCGCCGCCCTCCGTCGGCTTCGTCTTCGTTCTTCGTCCCGACCCGTCCAATTACAGATTTGAATAAAAATTACAAAAAAACTATTCTATTACAATTTTTCCTCTCAAATCTAATCACGAATTTTCTCGTGATCTTACAAAACAGATTCAACCCTACACGGATAAACCACTGCGGGCTGAATCAAACGGGTTGCCACGAGGAACAAAAACCATCCACGACAAAATAAAATTCATACATGCATAAATGAATTTATTATGAACAACAGAGCCATAAATCAGAAACCTGGCTCTGATACCAACTGTAGGGATTTGTCGGTGAACCGAATTACAAAATCCAAATGAACCGGATCGATTTATGGTTATTGCTCATAACAACAATTCACAAAGCCTAGCATGCTCCTATGAATTTAATGCGTGGATAATAGAGTTTACCTGAACTCCGTAGATTCTGTACCGATCTTTTGCGTTTGAATTACAAAACTTGAATCAACCACGCGATATTAATTAAATCTGCGGAAATAGAAATTAGATAGATTCTAACTTCAAGATTTAATTAAACAAAAGAGAAAGAAAGATAATTTGTTCTCCAGATTAGATCTTCAGGGCTGTGTCCCAATGCTATTTAGATCTGCTACTGGTGAGGATTCCACAGATCTGTATCAGTAGGCCAGAGTCGAAAATTCCTTCTCCTCCCTCTACTGCTTGCACCACCCAGCTCTCTCTCTCTCCCTAAGGTTTTGACTGATTTGAATTATGATCAAGGTGGCTAGGGTTTCAGAGAGAGAGAGATCTATTTATAAACCTAGGGTTTTATCCCTAATGGGCTACTGGGCTCCATTCAGCATATATTACTTGGGCTAGACCTGAGACCTAATGCAAAAAATAAAGTGGGCCTATAAATTAATTAATTCCCATGTCCACAACCCAGGACACAATTAATTAATTAATATTAAT
Source organism: Plectranthus barbatus (assembly GCA_026898455.1). Classification (NCBI taxonomy): domain Eukaryota; kingdom Viridiplantae; phylum Streptophyta; class Magnoliopsida; order Lamiales; family Lamiaceae; genus Plectranthus; species Plectranthus barbatus. The sequence continues at coordinate 145,310 of JAPKLW010001755.1, read as the reverse complement.
TCTTTTTCACCACAGAATTAATACTGACCTACCCCTTTATTACCACGTTATGAGAACGAGCTGCATTAATTGAGAATCCCGATATTTAAGGTTACCGGACATTAATTAATTAATCAGAGCTTCTGACAAGCTCTATCTACAATAAATTAATATCTTATTATTCCTGAGTAGTACCACTCAATCCTTATCACTCGTGCCTGAACTTAATCAGCCTGCAGGACTTTAGCACGATGAATGTCATTGAGCTCCTCAGGGAATGTCCCTATCCTATTCCTCGGATATGGTTACCTAAACCCAGTCTCAGGCAGTACTACACAAACTGCTGTTACCCAAGATGCGGATATACGAGCACGTTACTTAGGCTCTCCACCATGGCAAGTCAAAGCAACAATCAATCCGTGCAAACCCCTAAACCTTCGTTAGGGTTTGGACTCAATCAATAACGAGATCTTGTATTCGCTGATGTCAGACAATCGAATACATCTCACTGCGGTCCATCAATACGCCACCCTTCCGTACCAGCATGTCAAGTAACCAAGACAGACTACTTATTCCGACAATGCCACAGCCATCCGGACAGACGTATCCTCATACGCTGTCTCGGCTGTGATCAGGTTTATTTCTCACTAGGTCAAGTGATCATACTGTCTTCTACGATCTACTACACGCCGTATGATCGTCCCTATCAGTGAGACAAGAGGATACCATTGTTACATACATGTAAGTTTGTTAGACAGATAGGAGAAATAAACAGTTGTATACTCATTGTAATTAATGCTTTCAGTATACAGAACCCATCAATAAGCTCATAATTCTACCCACTTATCGCATTCTTTTCTTATTTCTTTTATGCATTTTACTTTGTTTTAGTTAATAAATTGAGCATGAGTGTATTCTAGAGAGTATTATGCTTGTGGTGCTAAGTTTTGTAGGAAAATACATCAAAAAAGGGAGAAGTTGATGAAAAGATGAAGAAATCAGCCACAAAAGAGTATGTTTCGTCCGACATGCAAGGGAATCAAGTAATGCACGGAAGAGAAGTTTGCGTCAACAGACACGGAGCCATGTCGATCAACATGGAGTTGCTCAATGTGATGGGTGTCGACCTTGTTGCTAGATCGAAGTGGATAGAGGTGTGTCGACCGATTTGGGACTTGTGTCGGTCGACGCAAATTTTGTTCCAGAAGAAAATTATTCTTTTCGAGTTTTAGGTAAAATATGAGACAAGAATTGCCATATATCACTAATCCCTGAAGTTCAAGACCTCAAGGCCTAAGCCTACTACCATATAAACTCATGTTTAGGTCGATTTTGAGAGTTCCAGTGTTTCGAATTCAGTTTTCTATTATTCATTGTCTTTGTTTAGTTTTGAAGAACTAGATCAATCTTTTATTTTCCTGTACTTTTTTTGCAGTAAGTTAATTTAATGCAATCTTTAATTTCTATTTCAATGTTCAATTTCAATATGCTAGGCTAAAAAACCTTTATCAGAGTCTTGGGTTTCTCCATCTGTGATACATGTCTTGATTCGAATTGTTCAAACCCTAATTGATTTAAATTCTATGATTTAATTTTAAATCTATTTTCAATTGAAGGATCGAGAGATGAAAATTGGAATAAGTTTTAGTTTTTAATTGATGGACCGAGAGGTGAAGATTAATAATAGGAAGAGAGAAATTAATATAATTGATTTTATGTCCGACCACGAAGAATTTAATTGCAGGATTAATCTGATTTATATTGAGATTGACTATTTGGTGTTTTTGAGACTGAGATGAGATAATCACTAATTACTAATCTAGGTTTTAATTGCCCGACCAGGAAAGGTATGTTACGTATACCCCCCTGAGCTCCACCTGCAGGCCGAGATAGAAGCGGTCCCACGAGGAAGTGAAGTAGAATTCTGGAGCCTACATGTCGATGGCTCCAGTAATTCTAAGGGCGCTGGAGCAGGGGTATACCTCATATCCCCCGACAGAACCGTCTACGAAAGAGCTATACGGTTCAAGTTTCGAGCTACTAACAACAAAGCAAAGTATGAGGCATTAATCGTAGGCCTTCAACTCGCTCTCTCACTAAAAGTCAGACGACTTAAGGTGGAGTCAGACTCCTAACTCATAGTCAACCAATTCTCAGGAGATTTTCAGCCTAAGGACTTCCGAATGGCAGCATATCATAAGGTCGTGAAGAAACTCGAACCCCAATTCAAAATCATTCAGGTGGAACATGTGCCTAGAGATCAAAATAACCAAGCGGATGCCCTCACCAATTTCACTGTAACAACGGAGTTCCCGCACCCTCGACTGGTCCCCTGACTACAGCGCTCTTGTCACAACCCGTTTCCAAATTATATATTATGTTTTTTTAAGATTTTATTAATTCAAATTGGGTCTTATATATCTTACTTATACTTTAAATTAAAACATTATAATTAATCATATATTTAATTATGAGTTTCATATATATGCATTGCATTTATAATAATAATAACTAATAATAATAGCATTAATCGTTACTACTTAAAAACTTAAAGTACTAATATAATAAATAATATTAATAATAATAGATAAATAAATTATCAAATGTGATAAACATAATTTGGGGAAATGGTGCATGATCGACACCTATACAAGAAATTTCTTACATGTGTAAATCAAACCTATGCCTAGGTAAACAAGAAATTTAGTATAAAGACTTAACTGTGAAGAAAACTTAATTATAAAGTATTCTTACACGTGTAATTTAAATGGATTTGTCACAGCCATAATATTGATATTTAAATCATAAATTTCTACTATAAATACATTACATGACACTCATAAATCATAATTTTCTCACATAGCTTCGGTGGAGTTTACATAAGGTATGCTCCCAATTTATAGTTTAAACTTTTAATTATTTATGAATAATTAATACAATTAATTAATAAGTTAATTTCCTGAATCTAATAATTTAATATTTAGTTAATTTATTCATTATTTTTATTTAATTAATATATTTAAGAATTTAGAATTTTGGGTGCAGTGCAACTAGGACGATAATTCAATCTAAGTCATACACATTATTCACAAGTATCATATTTCAGGTGTGGGAATTTATTTAATTATGTTGTTGATTTAAGATTATCCTTGTTGATATAATATATTTGACATGTATGGCTTCACATCATAGGTGAGTATGATGGAACTGAACGCCCATCATATTCACGTCATATATGGTATGTTGGAACTGAACGCCCAACATATTCATGTGGGACTGAACGTCCTTTATACTTACGTTGTGCACAACTCAGTCGCCTGGGGCCGTGAATAGGTCCGGGATCTATATAAGGTCCTTGGATGCACCGAGCGACATCATTGATATATATACAATGATGAATACACATGTATTTCATTTTATATGAGCTTGAACAATCTTATATATAATGCCCACACTGAGTGTATTATATATATGCTCATCTCATATTAACATTTCAGGTGAATAAGTTAATGCTTGGGAAGTTGGAGATGCACAGAAGATCGAATGGTGCTCCCAATTAGTATAATGTTATATATATATAGTATTTTCTGTGGTGTGTGGGTACTTTGAGAAATTTTCAAGTAATCTTCTCAAAGTAGTTTAATATGAAATTTCATGTATAAAACTTATGTTTTTGACTTGATTGAATATTGACATCCGCTTTGACAATTATGTTTTTACTGAGAGGGTAAAATTACATTTTTAAAGTGATTATATTAGTTATATATTTTGTTAACACCTTAATTAGAATAGGGTGTTACAGCTCTGGCCCACCACTAGAGATGAAGATGTAGAGACCCAATCAAACATCTGTCAAGTACTAAATTCAACGTCATGGATGGATCTCATAAGGGCGTACCTCACAAAAGGAGATTACGAAATCAGCAGGTCGAGGCGGCCATAGTAACTCGAAGAGCCGCCAGGTTCACCATGGTTGACAATGAACTCTACAAAAAGTCCTTCGAGGGGTCGTGGTTGAAGTGCATTCAAGAAGAGGAAGTCAAACCGATCCTAGCTGAGGTCCACTCATGGAGTTGTGGAAACCACTCCGGACCAAGGAGCTGCACACCGAGTCATCACTGCTGGCTTCTTCTAGCCTACGCTGCAACTGTATTCGAAATAGTACATGAAGAGTTGTGAAAATTGCCAATGATTTGCTGGACTAATTCACCTGAAATCCGAGCCGCTGCACCCAAACGTGCTAGTATGGCCATTCCACCGATGGGGAATTGACATTGTCGGAAAATTGCCCAAAGCCAAAGGAAGGAAGGAATACCTCGTGGTCGCCATAGACTTATTCACCAAATGGGTCAAAGCTGAACCACTGGCAAACATACGGGATTCAGATATGATCAACTTTGTTTGGAAATATATCGTATGTCAATTCGGACTACCTCGAGAAATCATTACGGACAACGAAAGACAGTTCTCAAGCGCAAAGTTCAAGGGATATTGCGAGAATCTTGGGATCTGACTACTATTCTCGACCCCAAGGTACCCAAAGGCGAATGGATTGGCTGAATCCACGAACAAAACGATAATAAACACTCTAAAGAAAAGGTTAGGAGCTTTGAAGGGAGCATGGGTCGACGAGCTGCCTGTAGTGTTGTGGTCTTACATCACCACTCCTCGAACCGCTACGGGAGAAACCCCCTTTTCATTAACCTATGGAACCGAGGTTGTGGCGCCGGTTGAAACAATCCAAGTTAGCCCTCGAGTCGAGCACTTCAACTAACGGGAAAATGAAGGAAAACTAGTCGAATCATTTAGACCCCTCGATGAAAGAAGAGCCTTGGCAATAGAAAGGATGGAGCGAAGGCTGAGGGTGGTCAACCGGTACTAAAACAAAGCAGTTCGCCTAAGAACGCTAAAAGTAGGAGATCGGGTGCTTCAAAAAGTATTTCAGAACACACAGGAGATTAACGCTGAGAAGATGGGCCCCACCTGGGAAGGACCTTATATCATTGTAGAGGTAGTGAAGAACGGCGCCTATCGACTCACCACCCTGAAAGGAAAGGTTGTGCCAAACGCATGGAACATTATGTACTTGAGGAGGTTTTACTTCTAGGGAGATTCATTGCTCGAGCACTAGTTATAGCTAAGATCAACTGCTAGAGTTGGCATCATCTTACGTTCGCTTTGCACTAGTAAATTACTTGTCATTCGCATTTGCTTATTTACATTTGAGAAATTTGCATCTTAAAGAGAAATTGACATAACAACAAATTGAAATGGCAAAAGTTCAAATTACAAATATAGTAAACATATTCGAAGTGTACGATCATCAATAAAACTAAAAGAAACAACGAACAAGTTCGAACGAGACGCACAACGTCAAAGTACTTCGAGACGAGACTACAATCACAAAGAAATGGCTAAGCATCAACCGGCAACTTTAAGGGATCGCGCTTGAGACGCTCATCCTCCGACGCCTGGCACGCTGCTCTTCGTCGTCCTCGGATTTGTTGGAGTCGTCACTCTCAGCCCTGGGAGGGTTCAAGCAGCTTAAGTCGAGGCCGGGATGTTTATCTTGCACAATATTCTTGGCTTTGATCATGGCAAGAGCAGCAAAGTCCTCGAACACTGGCCGTCCAAGCGGCGTAGAAAGCAGCATGGAGAGATCCAGTCCCTCGGCTTCGGTTTGAGCCCGGTGTAGGACAACTCGAGTGGTGTCAGCCTGAGATCGGGCCGCATGCTGGCGAGCTGCTCGACATCAGTCGCACGATGCTATCTCTCGGATATCGCCTCCTCGACTGCCAATCGCTTCTCACGTTCGAGCTGCTCATTCAACTACCTCAAGGACTGAAGATTGGCTTTCACAGTAGCCAGGTCCTCCTCAGCTGCATCCCGATCCTGAGTCAACTGACTAGATGATCTCTCGAGAGTCCTGCAATCCCTCCTCTCATCGGCGATGGCCTTCATGGTGTAGAAGAAATCATTTTTCAAACCCTCGAGGCTTTGTCAATGAAGAACAACCAAAGATGAGCCGGGGAAGTAATCAAAGTAAACCATACCTGAAGACGAATCATGAACATGGTGGTGTACCTTGAGTTGCGTGTGGGCATGGTTCATGAAGCTCGTAATAGCAGTGACCGCCGAACACCAAGGAGGGCCCAACCAGGCTACAACCAGGAAGGTCAGAAAATTCCCTCCTCCACCTGCCGCCATACGGCGATCGTTGTTAGTCAAAGAGTCCAGGATAGCCCTCAAATGACTGGAGGGAGCACCAACAGTGGTCACCATGGCTCGAGGATCTTCTCTCTCTATTTGGTCGAGGACGTCCTCCTCTTGAGGCATGGACACTATCTCCTTCCCCTCCCGCCTCCTCTTGTGAGTCGAGGGAGACTCGACAGGCTCCTGCTCCTCGACCTCCACCGCCTCAGGATAAGGGTTGCCCTCGAGCTGCGCACTCTCGCCAATGGTGGACTTTTCCCCAACTTCGCACGAGCCACCACCCTTCTCAATAGACTTCTTCAATTTGGCAGCATTCTTTTAATTCCAGGCTTATTGCTGCTGATACTGAATAAGCTCCTCAGGGGTAAGGGTCGACATGTCGTGAATGCCAGATATATCTACCCAGCGGCCTTGCAGCAAACGATCAGGATCGTTGATCAGATGAGCGTAAGCAGCTTGAATCCGAGCCCGCTCCCTATCCGTTGGTGCAAAACGCGAATGCCCTGCACATAACAAAAAGTCATTGAGAACAACAGGAAGAGGAACATGTTTTAAAGACTTACTCTTGGCCGTTCGCAGAACCCTAGATAGCTCAGACTGCTCCCGGGGGATAGGCACGAAGATGAACTCGCTGACCCAGTTGGCTGAGTTCATCGAGCAACCCTGTATGTGTGGCTTGGGATTACGGTTGGGCTTCGAAAAATAGTAGTAACTTTCCTTTAACTGACTGTGAAGATTGTAGAGCTCGGACCAATCCCGCACGGTGGGCTTCTTGAGGTTAGCATCATTGAAAATCAGCAAAGTGCTCATCATATGCCGCCATGCCATCGGGGCAAGTTGGATCGGGGAAATTTGATTGTGGCAGAGCACTAATACGAAAAATGGATGCAAGGCCATATACCCTCGAGGCGGTCGATGAGGGTGGTCAATCGCTTGAGGCGCTATCGAATCTACGCGGAGCGAAATATTCCACCGGCGGATGAGGGCGTTGATTTGTTCGTAGTTCAAACACGAATGAGCATGCATGAGCACCCCTTGAAAGATATCATCATACCTTTCCAGAAAGACCCCCGGGTGCAACCCCCGTGAGTCCCTCAAATGTGATTCCCTCGAGCTCGATGAGCCGCAGCTATCCAGGAAGACCTACGTCTGGGAGGAGAGCAGCAGAAAGAGGTGCTTGTTCCCTTCTCTACAGTGCGCGACTTTCTTAAGATTGAAATGGAAGTCAAGGAACCTATAGACAAAACGCTGGTTTGGCTCATCTAGATAAAAAATAATCTTCCATGGCAGCCATCGATTTCAGAGTCCCACAAAAGCGAGCAAGTTTAGAAAGGAGGGACTAGAAGTACTTGCCCGTCTCGAGCCACTCGGCTCGCGCTCAGGAGGGCCATCTCGCCGCTCGGACCCCAAAAAATCCTCAAGTTTTTCCATAAGCTAAATAAAAAGAAATAGGAAAGACTCACCTAATGACGAAGGAAGACCGGAGACGGAGACGGCGCGACAATGGAGTGCTCCACCGGAAATCTCAGAAGGGGGAAGTGAAGAGGATGAACAAGCATAAATGAAGTTTGAGGAAGTCTTTGGGTTATTTATAGGGCTCGCTTGGAACCCTAATAGGCCTCACAAGTGGGCCGCCCGCTACATAGCTTGCACCTGAGCTTTCTCTGCCGGGTTGGAGTGACTCCGTCCTCGAGTCCAATACCATTCGCTCCGCTCGCCTCTCGCCACGCTCGGAGCTCGCTTCGCTCACTCTGTTCCGCATGTATCTGCCTGCCATTTTCTTTGCTGATACTTGAGCATGTGCCATAAAATTCATGTATGATTATGTGTGCTTTGAGCACTCCTAATTTAGACTTCATATTTGGGGGGCTACCCCCTGGATGAAGCAAATCTCATATCGCTAGGGCACTCGGGGACGTCAAATCCTGGTTGCCTGTGCCTAACCTGGAGAGACAACGTCGTGAGGGTTATCTTTCTAAAGATTCAACCTCAAACAACACGGCCACTCGAAACAGTCTCGGCTTAGTGACTTCACTCCCTTCAAGACCGCACGGAATCTAGATCTATCCGATTTTGCCATATTCGCCCACATGCAGTACGAAGCCGGCCCACGTGTTGGAAGGATCAGGGTCGCTACCTGTATTCTATTTTGGGTTCATTCCCGCAACATATTGCTCGGAGTCCCACCTCATCAAGCACACTTGCTGCTTCGAGCATTTCATTGACTGATACGGGAAATGGTGGCAGTCGCGCCTTTCTCTTACACGTCCGAGAGCTGGTTGGAGAGAGGTAGAAGAATCCTCCAAGCTAGCTCTCGGAGCGATACAAAATCCCTCTATCACCTCCTCAAACCCATGTCATGGTTCGATCGCAAGAGAAGCTTAAAAGCTCCTTGCCTCAACCTTACAAAACATTCAGCTTCACTGAAATAAACTTGTTTCGATAAAGTTGGGGGACTATTGTTGAGCCCCAAAATGATTCCACTCGTTTTGTGCCCATTTATAAATAAATATGGCCAATCCATTTGAGTAATGGGTCGGGTCATTCTTGCGATCAAGGACCAGTCCAAATATGACAGGTTCAAGAGAGTCGGTGATATCACTTGAAAATACGCTAAGGACGAGAGCTGCCTGCACTGCTCGAGCTACTTCGCCTCGATGAGCTTAACCTCGAGCTGGTTCACCTCAAGGACCCTCACCTCGAGCTATTTCGCCCTAGAGAGCCTAAGAAACCTAACCAATGTTGGTTTTAAAGCGCTTGTGCTACTCTCAGATGGTGATGCCACTCCCTAGCACTCGAACTATTCTCGAAAGTCACATCTTGGAGTATCATTATGGCAAACGGATAAGGGAAGAGCCCTACGTGTATCTGGTCCCAGATTTGGGTGGGATTTGAGTATATCCATTCGAGATTTATGAGGAAAAAGATATACTTAGATAGACAAAAATAAGATTTTAATATATCTTACCGTATCATATCTTCTTTCCTTGTAAATCTAGGGTTCCTCTTCTATAAGTACATGAATTGTCATTGTACCAAGAGATCGAATTTTTTTCTATTCATAACCTTTGAGCAATAAAATTAATATTCTCTTTTATCTTGAGTATTCTTTCTTTACATTCCATTATTTTCGAGTTTCACCCATCAATAGTAATAAACTGAAAAATAATTACTATAAATTACATTAGGTGGAATGCACCCTATGATTGAACTTATAAAATTAATCTAAATTATAATAAATTAAAATTTAAAAAAAATATTAAATAAAAATTAATAATTTTGATAAGAGGAATAAGAAGTGAAATATGAAAAGTAAAATAGAGAATGTTGTGTAATCATGATTATGATAATTCTTAGAAAATCAAGGAATAAGATCTACAAATATTATCTGAGTTCACATATCAAAGCAAAACGAACCTCACTCTTTATTAATAATTTAGTTTTTTTTAGTAGAAAGAGTGGAGAGATAATATCTTGGGTTTATCATGATTTAACTTGATTTTATTCACTTCTTTTTTCTATCTTATTTAAGGTTAATTGATCTAAGGTTTGGCATTCACTTGAATTCAGGAAAATTGATTTTTGTTTATATTCAGGTGAATTCAAGAAACTAATTTATATTTATAATAATTAAAACTAGGGCGTGCAGCACAAAACGAAAATCAAGAAACAAATTTACAAAAATATTTGACTTCATTCATCAGCAAAGCAAAAGTCGAAAATCAAGAAACAAATCTAGAAAAGAAAAATATTGGACTTCACTATTTTGATTGACCTAAAATTTAGTGTTTTTTTAGTTTATGTTGTATTAACCTGAATCCAATAAACTAGCTAGTTTTTGTTTATCATGATGATGATAAATCTTCGAAAATCAAGGAACTAAATCTACAAAAATTATCTGAATTCACTTATCAAATTAATCAAGACTAGGGGTGGCAAATGGGTCGGGTTCGGGTTGGCGGGTCGGGTTGTGACCTGCTAATAACAAGCGACACGCCAACCTGAACCCGACCCGTATATTTTCGCGGGTCAGAAATCTCAACCCGAACCCGACCTGTTTATTTTCGTGTCGACCCGAAACTGACCCGAAATGACCTGTTTAATTTTTTTAAAAAATAAAAAAATGTATTAATTAATTTAAAAATTAATAAATTGTTTTAATTATTTTATAAATTATAAAACTATTTAAAAATTTTGATTTTAGGCTATATTTTAATTATTAAATTTTTATTTAATTATATTTTATAGATAATAATAATAATAATTAATATTATTGGTGGGTCAAATGGGTTCGCGGGTCAACCCGAGATTGACCCGAACCCAACCCGAAAATTAAATGGGTTGGACGGGTTGACCCGAAACTGACCCAAAAATTAAATGGGTTGACCCAACCCATTTTTTTCGTGTTAGGTTCGTGTCGGGTTGTCGTATCGGGTTGAAGATTGCCGCACCTAATCAAGACTCACCTTTTTTCAAACTTGGTATGTGACTTCATATCTTCTTCTCGCAAGGAAAGTTCCCTTAAAAAACTCTTATATATAAATCTAACTGAGAAGACCACAGAAATTTATTTGATTGAACAATAAAAAAAAGAAGAAAAAACTCTTAGTTTGCGTCAGAAAGAAAAGAGAATAGGAAATCATGATGGCTGAAACTCATATCTGCAGCAACAATGTAGATGGCGATGGAGAGCAACAACAACAATATTGTTTGTGGGGCATGGATCGCTACCAACTTATCAAGGTGATCAACTCGGGTTCCTACGGCGTGGTTTATGGAGGCCTGCACAAGATGACCAGAGAAATCGTGGCCATCAAATACGAGAAGTATGGATTGTCGAAGTCGACATTGAGGGAAATCGTGATCCTGGTGTCCATCCCGAGCCACCCTTCCATCGTGGGGCTGAGGGACGTGATTGTGGACGACCGCTGCCGCGTTGTTGGTGATGGAGTGCATGGACATCGACCTGCATAAATGAATTCGCGCAGCAAGAAGATCCTTGACGGTGAGCGAGATCAAGATGGTGATGAAGAAGATTGTGGAAGGGGTGGCGTTCCTCCACGGCATGGGCGTGATGCACCGGGACTTGAAGCCCGGGAATATTCTGATCAATAGCTCCAAGGGAGATCGCGGAAGGAGTCGAAGTCGGGGTTGTACAAGGCCCACGGAGTGGGAACGCCGTGGTACAACTCCTTCTTGGGCAGAAAAACTACACGACTGCCGTGGACATGTGGTCGGTGGGGTGCATCATGGCGGAGTTGTTGGGTTCTTTTTCCGGGAAGGTCGGAGATTCATCAGTTCAGCTTGATACACCAGACTGTGGGCATATCTCCATACTATCTCCACCAGAAGGTGACGACGGCGGTGTGTGTTGGAGGGATGTTGGTGCTGACGGCGGCGGGAGTGGATCTGCTGGAAGCGCTTCTGGCATTTGATCCCAACAAGAGGATGACGGCCACAGAGACTCTCAATCACAATTGGTTCAAAGAATTTTATGGCCTCATTGCACAACACTAGCTAGCTACCATAAATATATCTTCACATTCATATTCATATTCATTGTATATTTGGGAATTGGAATAATAAAATAAAGCTGACTATTATTATTGTTTAACTCATAATTTGATTGTGAGGCTAATTATGTTTATGCAAGTTATTTTATTTCAATTTCATGAAATTTTTTTAATCTTAAATTATGTTTGAGTAGTATTCGAACTTAGTTCCCGTACTCACAATTTGAAAATAAAGAAGTAGCGATATATATAAATTATGAGTGATGGAATTTGTCCCTATTGTTAAGAAGAAATAAATCCTTTAAAAAAAATTCAGATGGACAAAAAGATGATTACATATTTATATAAAAAAGTAGAAGAAGTTTTGGATGAGACGTCTCTTCATTTTTTATTGTGAAAAAGATTATATCATATCCATATTTTTTAATTGGATCTTTTAATAAATATTTCCCAAAATATAAATCCTTCTCTTCCTTCCAGCAACGCAACTTTCCTCCCCATATTCGAAATGCATTGCAGCAATGGAAGCCTCCCAACCTTTTTTTTTAACCATAAATTACAACTGGATCTTTTATTTTATCAATTAATAAATTGTACCTTCTCCAGCTCCACCCCTCCTCCACCTCTTGTGACACCACCAACTTCTCCTTCTCCGCCGCCGTGCTACTCCTCCGAAACTGAGTCGGACATCAGGAGCCTCAGGGCTGTCCAAGGCTTCTTATGAGCAGAGGCAGGTCGCCGACCGCTTGCACAAAATGCTCTCGTCGTAGTCCGAGAAAGAGAGGTCGTAATACGAAGTGAAATTGTGAAACATCAGATTCTGGTATTTCCCCATAGCTTCTTCTTCGTCTCTTAAAGTCATTGCAACCGGATTTTTGGTCTCTAGCCTTGAGCTCTTCTTGTGCGTGGAGGCGCATGCCTTCCAACTCCATGGTTAGCAGCACACAGCTCGTCCATGCTCTGCTCATTCATTCACACCAACAATTAGCCACACCATACACACATACATGTACATATAGATACATATTTTAAATAAAGAGGAGAAATGGAAGTAGCACGAATGATGATTTGTGTCCTTATCTTAATGAAAATAGGTATTCAAGTTGAGAAGAAGGCTTGGGGACATCGGAACCCCTTTTTGAATTCTTAAATAATAGTAATTCGTTTACTTATGTCTTTTATTCAAAAACTTGTTGGCTAAATTAATATTTTTTTTTGGAAATGGTGTATTCTTTCACCGAAAATAATGTATTCTTTCACTGTAAATGATGTATTATTCTGTACATAAATGATAATTAAATTTTCAGCAGTGCTAATTTTTGTGTTCTTAAATGATGTATTTATTTACTATAAATAATGTATCATATGAAAGACTCAAATAATATTTTTCCTTTATTAAAATGATGTATTTTGTCTTAGTAAATGACATTTTAGTCTTTATTTTCTAATGTTTTTCTATTAAAATTTTTTGTGCTAAATTAACAATTTATTCTTGTTTTGAAATAATGTACTCATTTAATATCAATGATATATTATTATGTTAGATAAATAAAATGTCTTTTTTACAACAATGATTTTTTTTTGTTTTTAATGTTATTCATTTCTAATGTTTTTTCCAAAAATTTGTGTGCTAAATTAATAACTATTTTATGTTTCAAAATGATATACTCTTTAGACGTAAAGGATGTATTCTTTTACTGTAAATGATGTATTGTTGTGTTCATAAATAATATAATAGAATTTTCAGCAGTAATGATTTTTTTGTTTTTAAATGATGTATTCTTTTATTGTAAATAATATAATTCATTTTATAATTCCTTCTATTAAAAAAATTGAGAGTAATAATTTTTTTTTTTGGGATTTAGCCAAAAAAAAGACCCAAATCAAATTATAAATTGAATCTTTCGATAGTATATTCAGCCGTGGTGGTTTGCTTGTGATCTGCCTCCGCCATCTCCGATGTCGACTGAAGGTGACCGCGAGGATGAGAAACAGATTATGGTGCGCACATAGGAGAATCGCGATGATGTGGCGATGGCAATAAAGAAGGCAATGATGCAGATAAAGCGGTCCAGAGGACGTAATCGGAGAAACTACAACGGGAAATTAGGGCAGCAACTCCGCAGCGGGGGCACTCCAGAGATCTGAGTGTAATAATCGTTGGAACTCAGTAGGTTGCAGAGAAGCTCGGAGAGAGAATTTGTTTTCGTGAATTCAGCCATTTTTATTTTTCTTTTTCTAGTTTTGAAGATGGCGTGGAGGAGGAAGAACGGAGTAGGTGGAGTGGAATAAGGTGGAAGAAATTCAGCCAATTTCTTCTACTCTCTTATTTGCAACACCAAATCTAGAACAGTGGGGTTAGAGGCGATGTACACCCAATTGCTTGAACTGAAGATCGAAGGGTGCTGGCATTGAAAAACTGGAATGAGATGTTGGGCATTAGAACTTGTGAAAAGAAAGAGAGAAAAACAATCGCGTAAAGATTTTGGGAAATTTTCTGATTTTTTAAAAGAAAAATGTAATTAATTTTTTGATATGAGTATGGATCTTGATCCGTCTCATAATAAAAATAGTGAGACCGTCCCTCAGGAGGAGATTAACTCAAAAAAGTATTACATTTCAAGATAAAAAAATCTTAATGAGTTTTTAGATAATAATGTAATGCGAATGTTAAAAAATATATTTTTAAAGAATATTTATAAAGTTGTATATATTGAGTATTTTAGAAATAATATATAAATCACTAAACTGATATAATTCGAATGAAAATAATGTTTACAAATATATTTTATAAATCAAGATATAATGAATTAACAATATTATGAGTTTCATACAACTAATATTCTAAGATTCAATACATATTTATTATTTTAACATCACAAAATTTCATTAAATTAAAGTTAAATATATTATAATTAATCTTATTCTATCAATTTTCCTAAAGCTCACTATTAGATATTATGTTCAAATGTTGTTAATTAAATATTATCATATAGCTATATTCAACATCAAATACCCTGTTATCACAAAAGGTTCCATGATAATGAAGTGGTTTTATAATAATAGTAAGGGGTGACATTATAATCCAACAACTCAACTAAAAAATACATCTAAAGTAACAACCTTTATTGCAAGCGAAAATTATTTTTGCTGACATTATATGCTGCAGATAATATATTTAAGCATGTTTATTAATGTGTGAAGAAAAGTATGTATGTAGACATTAAACAATGTCATTAAGGCCATATTAAAGAAATGCATTTTATACATTTCTATTCAATTTAAACAACAATAAGTAAAATAATCATTTCAACAAATGACTTTCAAATAACATTAACTATATTCATTAAAAAAATCCAAATAATTTCGCTAAGTTTTCATAAAATAGAAAAGTACTCAACATTCCAAACTAAAAGATAGTTGAGGATCTCATCACATGTGAAGTAGTTGGTCTTTCCCGCGACACCTACAATTAACAATTTTTTTGTTAGAAAAAAAGTGTCTTCGCCAAAACACCTACTTAGCTAAAATTTCGACGCCCCATCCCACGTTGCGCTCAGGCTCAGAATCCGGACAACAAGCCTCAGCAGTTCTCCAGGTACTCTCCACCATATCTCAACCACCAAAATTCTGCAACAAAGAGTTTGTGTGAAAAACTGCATTGAAAAAACAACATTTTAGACTTCAGAGAGGAGTTAGTCCACCTAGAGATACATTTGAATTCCGATATGCATCAACACTTGCAGCAATAGGACCTTGGTGGTTTGGGTACTTTATCCATCTAGAAGGTGATTAGATCTTGTAATAAGGAAAATATATTCTAAATATTGTAAAGAGATATTCTGTTGATTTTTTATATATCTTCCTCCCTTATTTTATTGGAGTTGATTGTAATCCTTTGATCATATATACTATATTCATGATCCTCAGCTATTCAAGGTGGTACAAATATTGATCATCACATGGTATCAACCTTTTACAATCTCCACAAATCTTCCGCTCCTTCTTCCTAAATTCCTCACGTTTCTTTCTCTCCTTCCCCATGGCTGCCCCAACCTCCGATTCCCTACCCATCAATACCATGATTAGCATGGCACCTATCAAGCTTGATTCTTCTACGTATCTTTTTTGGCATCAACAGATTCTTCATATGGCCAAGTGCTTCGACCTTTAGGATTTTTTAGATGGCACTGCTATTGCTCCTATCACTTCTATCACTTCAGCCGATGGCACGACGTATCCCAATTCTGATTACCTTACTTGGTGTATGAAAGACCAAAAATTATTATCAGTTCTTTGGACATCTCTTACCGATGAAGCAATGTTGGAGGTTATTGATTGCACTTTAACGCACTCTGCCTGGACAACACTTCAGGAGGCCTTCTCTGATTCCTCGACCTCTTGCACTTATCAGCCTAGCGAGTCTCTCTGACCTCATCGTCGCGACAATCTTTCGGTTGAGGAATATAATAGGAAATTCAAGATTTTATGTAACTAGTTGTCGGTCACGAAAGGCAGACAATGGTCAATGGTTCTTGCACGGTGTCAGCAGTAGGCACACTTCTTTTGCCGATACTCGTCTTTTTCTCACTCCAATGCTTGCTTTTCGTGACCTCATCCATCATGCTAAGTAGTTCGAGTCTATGATCCTCGCCATGGAAGGTGCCCCAGTTGCACCAATTGCATTCCTTGTTGATCGCCCGCGTACTCCTGCACATGGTTCTTCTCCTAGCAATCGTTCAGGAGGTTCTCATTCCAATCACAATAACTAGTAAAAACTCAGGCAATTATTCTCGGCGTTCTCTGCAGTGTTAGATTTGTAGTGGTGAGCACTATGCAGTCCAAAACTTCTCAACGTGTGCGATTCATCAACTGATGTTGCAGATCTTTCCCAGGCATTTCATGCCTCCTACAACGCGAGTTCTCCTGCTCCAGACTGGTATATGGATTCGGGTGCTTCTGCTCACATGATAAATTAACTAGCTTCTCTCAAGTCTTATGAACTATATTCTGGTAATCGTGGTTCTTCTTTACCCATATCACATGTTGGCCATACTTCATTATCTCCTGATGGTAAATTATTGGATGAGCTCTTTGTGTCGCACCTTACGAAAAACCTATTATCTATCAGCAAGTTAATTTTTGATTATCTTGTTGATGTTGTCTTTTCTGCTTTTTCATTTGTTATTCAAAATCAATAACGCAAGACCATCCTCACTCAGGGTCGGTGTGATAACGGTATTTATTTACTTGATCGGTGTACACCGACATCAGTTGTTATCCTTCGCACGGAGTCTTTGATGGCTAGCTTTTCTTTTTGGCACTTACATTTGGGGCATGTCCCATTTCATTGATTTCTCTTTTAAATAAACTTAGGTGTTTATTTGTTTCCTCTTTGTTATTGGATCTTACTGTTTGCTCTTCTTGTCAAATGGCTTAGAGCTCTCGTTTACCTTTTGAATTAAATGACAAATCTACTTTTTCTATTTTTGGTTTCATTCACTTCGATCTATGGGGTATTTTGAGGTTCCAAATCGGGTTGATCGAGGCCCTTAGAATTGTGTTAGAAAAAATAACTAATATCAAAGAAAATGAGAATTAAATACGAGAAATAAATAGGAAGAACACGAAAGTCTCATGTGATTTGTATTGAATGCTGGATTTTATATAGGACAGGTGAAATTAAGAGTGAATATATCTTGACAGAAATTCTGCTAGCATACAACGTAAAAATAATGATCTAAAATCTAACTGGGGTCTCCCTTTTATAGACTCAGGGGAAAAGAGCCCGTTACATGAAATATAGGCCTAACTAAACCTAGATAAGCTCGCCACGACACTGGATTCATCGGAACTAACTACAAAAATCCCGAGGTTGGTTACAACTGCTACGACTATGTCTTCATTGGATGTTCTTATCCACTGGCTAGGGGTCGGTGATAAGTTTGGGGTCATTGTCGGCTTTGACCTCAAGGGGTTGCTGTCAATCGACCCTGAGGTCGAGCAAAGTGATAAGCTCGTAAATACACTCACTTATCCATGTTTTTATCCTTTGTTTTAGTTGATTTATGTTTAGTTATTAGTTATTTTCTTGCATGAGTGTATATTAGAGGATGTTATGCTTGCCATGGTGAGTTTTTGCAGGTTTTTTGGCGAAAAAGTGGCTAAGTGATGAAAAGAGCCAAAATGGAGAAGTTGTAATTTCAATCAACACACGGGATGTTGACCGATATGGAAGACAAGCCTAAAACCCGAGATGGAAGGTATGTTAGGAATATTGTTAAATATTATAAAATCCTCTATGTTGTAATTAATTCATATTCATAGTTTGATATGTTTTGGTGTTTCAAAGCTCTAGCAACTTAGTATGGAGTCGATTGTAAAAGTCCTGTATAGGAATTCATACTCGAGTTGCAATAGAATTAGAAAGAAAATGAATCAAGGTTGCTGAAGGAGTCAATAGACTTGATGAATTGCTGAAGACTACTAAAGAAGAAAAAGGCCAGCAATGCGGAGGAACGCTACAAGAATGCTGAAGGAGTAACTCCAGCAGAAACCGAAGGTCTTAGCTCAAACTGCTAAGATACCCACCACGTGCTAACAGCCAACAAACAACAATCAACAATTTAGAGAATTTATAGAGTCGTAAATCAAACGGATCCAAATTACAAGGAAACCCGACGAATTAGAGGATATAACAATCATGATACACAAAGGAGGATTCAAAGCTACACCAAAAGATCCATTCTGACAAAGATGGCTACAAATAGATATTACGCCAATCAGAGACGAGGAGACTTGAAGAGTCTCTGCCCACTGCAAAAAAAAGGAAGAACGCAGATAGGCGAGCAATCCCTTTCTTTGAGTCTAGCGGATAAGATTCAAACAGTCATTTGAATCTTCACCTATAAATTGGTGTCATCCTTATTTGATTCAAAGGTTCGCGAATTTCTACTCTCAGAGATAACAAAAAGAGATCAAATATATTATCTACATTACGCGAACACATCCGAGCTAAGTTCCTGAATGAAGCTTTTTCACAAGCTTTCATCTCTAAAGCTCGAGACCTGTGAAGTTAAGCTTCCAAGGTTATTTTGGGATTCTTTCTATTCTGGAAAGAATCTAGCAGTCATGATTGCCGTGTAAGCGTGATTCTTACGGGCAACGCCAACAAAAGGATAGGTTCCAGGAAGAACTATAAAACTCCCGGCAGTCAACTTCCAAAGAGAAGGGAGGTTTGTCCTCACTTTATGGAGTGACACTGGTTGAAGATTGGAGATCGAGGTGCTTGAAGGTGCGCGCTGACCAGACGGAGGAGCTGCTCAATGTTAGAGATCAGGCCTGACCTTGTACTCATTCTTCTAGTGAATTTTCAGTCGGAGGACTGAAGAGTGGACGTAGAACAGTTGTTCGAACCACTATAAAATCCTTGTGTTTTAAATGCCTTATTTCGTTTCATTCTGCGTATACATATTTGAAACTCAATACACCAAGTGTTGTGGTATAAACTGCAATTCGGATTAACAAATAATTGAGCTAAAACACATTACTTTCTAAGTCGAGACCTTAGCAAGAAACGTGCAAGATTAACTTAATACTTCCGCTGCATATAAAACACTCTGATTGGGGACCAACAAGTGGTATCAGAGCGGTTGGCCTGTATAGACTAGCTGCTTTTGAGTCGCTTAAGACCAGATCCAGAGTTTCCTTGCATATCTGTGTTTCTGTGTTTAGCTCAGGAGAAAACTTAATTCATCCGTAATTGATAATCCTAGGAAGAGAAAACTTACTTCTTCTGATGAGGATCTTACATTTCTCTGGCACTTGAGACTGGGTCACATCAGCTTGAAGCGGATTCAGAGACTTGCAGATGACGGTACATTGGACCTAGTCCGAGCTGTACCTTATCAAGTCTGCGAATCCTGCATCGAGGGCAAGATGTCAACTAGGCCTTTCAAGGCTAGTCAGTTGGAATTGATCCATTCTGACTTATGTGGACCGATGTCCACGCAGGCTCGTGGAGGGTACGAGTACTTCGTCACTTTCATTGACGATTACTCAAGGTACGAATACGTTTACCTGCTTCGCTACAAGTCTGAATGCTTTGAGAAATTCAAAGAGTTCAAGGCTGAGGTAGAAAAGAAGGTCGGGAAAACTATCAAGTCACTGCGATCTGACCGCGGTGGCGAATACCTCGGTAACGAGTTCCTGCAGTATTTGTCAGAAAATGGGATTACATCCCAGTGGACTGCACCGGGTACTCCCAAGCAAAACGGTGTAGCTGAAAGAAGAAATAGGACTCTTCTAGAGATGGTAAGATCAATGATGAGTTATGCAAACTTACCAATTTCGTTTTGGGGCTACGCATTGGAGACAACAGCTTACGTACTTAATGTGGTGCCTTCTAAATCAGTTCCTAAGACGCCTTCTGAGCTCTTCCTTGGTCGCAAACCCAGTTTGTGCAAGTTTAGAGTATGGGGCTGTCCGGCACACGTACTGTCGAAGGAACCTGATAAGTTAGAAAGCAGGTCAAAGGTAATGCTGTTCATAGGGTATCCCAGGCAAATGAAAGGTGGTTACTTTTATTGTCCTGAGAGTCAAAGAGTCGTTGTTAGCACCAATGCTAGATTCTTGGAGGACGAGTATGTGAGTAATCACAAGTCAAGGAGTGATATCGTTCTTCAAGAAATTGAGAACGAGAATGCAATTCCAAGGAAAGGGGAACGTGTAGATGTGGGTGCTCCTGTGAGAGGTACAACACCACAGACACGTTCTTCAGTGCAAGGTGCAGGACCACAAGTCACTGCACCTACTTCTGACATGGCACCGATGCCTCGTCGCAGTGGGAGAGTTATTTTCCAGCCGGAAAGGTACATGTTTGTGGGTGAGTCTTCGGACTTGAGCCTGGAAGACGGACATGAGGACTCTGACCCACTGACTTACGAAGAGGCAGTGCAGGACAAGGATGTTGTCAAATGGCGTGTCGCTATGGATTCTGAAATTGAATCCATAACTGCTATGGATGTATACCAGAAAACAGATTTGCCGGATGGCTTTAGGGCCATAGGGAGCAAATGGGTATACAAAAGAAAGAAAGGGGCGGATGGAAAGATCACGGCTTTTAAGGCCAGGCTGGTGGCAAAGGGTTATAGTCAGAAAGAGGGCATTGACTATGACGAAACCTTTTCACCTGTAGCCGTGCTCAAATCCATCCGGATACTCCTTGCCATAGCTGCGCATATGGACCTCGAGATCTGGCAGATGGATGTCAAAACCGCTTTTCTAAACGGTTACCTTGAAGAAGGTAGAGACATCTATATGCAGCAACCCGAGGGTTACATAAGCGAAGGCGAAGAACATCTTGTCTGGAAGCTTAGGAAGTCCTTGTATGGACTTAAGCAAGCTTCAAGGTCGTGGAATTTACGTTTCAACGATGTGATTAAATCCTATGGATTTGCACAGTTGGTAAACGAAAGTTGTGTTTACCAACTTTGTGTCAGTGGGAGCGTGGTCTTCCTTGCACTATACGTTGATGACATACTCCTATTTGGAAACAACGAGGGAGTGATGTCCGAAATCAAAGTTTGGTTATCCGAACAGTTCCAAATGAAGGATCTGGGAGAAGCTGGCTACATTCTTGGGATTAAGGTCTTACGAGATCGTAAAAGAAGAATGTTGAGCTTATCCTAGGCATCCTATGTGGATACTGTGATAGCCCGGTTCAGCATGCAACTCGCCAAGAAAGGCTTGCTACCTTTCAGACATGGTGTTCGTCTTTCTGGTGGGCAGTGTCCTCAGACACAGCGGGAGAAAGACGAGATGAGTCTTGTACCATACGCCTCGGTGGTGGGTAGTCTCATGTATGCGATGCTGTGTACCAGGCCAGATATCTGTTATGCCGTTGGCATGGTAGCAAGATATCAGTCTAACCCTGGACAGGCGCACTGGACTGCTGTGAAGCACATCCTCAAGTATTTGAAAAGGACTAGGAATTTTTGCCTAGTTTATCAAAGTGAGGATTTGTGCCCTGTGGGTTATACAGACTCGAATTTCCAAGGGGACCAGGATGAGAAGAAATCGACCTCAGGATATGTGTTTACCCTGGGAGGTGGAGCTGTATCTTGGAGGAGCTCAAAGCAGAAATGCATTGCTGACTCCACCATGGAGGCGGAATATGTCGCCGCCTCCGATGCCTGGAAAGAGGGGGTGTGGCTCCGGAACTACCTTTTAGAGTTGGGCGTGATTCCGAGTTTGCCGAGGAGCATCACAATTTATTGTGATAACTCTGGTGCAGTGGCTAACTCAAAGGAACCGCGGTCTCACAGGGCAAGCAAACACATAGAGAGAAAGTACCATATCATACGAGAAATCGTATCGAGGGACGATGTGCTGATTAAGAAGATTGACACTGCTGAGAATCTTGCTGATCCATTTACAAAGAGCTTGCCGCAGAAAGTTTACGAAAGACATATTCGTGAGCTGGGTCTGAGGTGGATGCCGACCACTGATAGTGGTTAAAGAGACAACAGACTAGATAGACGGACTGTATACTCTGTAATAACTTAGTTATGCTTTGAGTATAAGTGGGAGATTGATGGGTTTTGTATACTGAAAGCATTTTTTACAATGAGTATACAACGGTTTATTTCTCCTATCTGTTAACAATCTTACATGTGTGAACAATGGTATCCTCTTGTCTCACCGATAGGGATGATCATACGGCGTGATGTAGATCGCAGAAGACAGTATGATCACTTGACCTAGTGAGACATAAACCTGATCACAGCCGAGACAGCGTATGAGGATACATCTGTCCGGATGGCTGCGGCATTGTCGGAATAAGTAGTCTGTCTTGGTTACTTGACATGTTGGTACGCAGAGGTGGCGTATTGATGGACCGCAGTGAGATATATTCGTCTGTCTGACATCAGCAAATAAAAGATCTCGTTATATTGATTGAGTCCAAACCCTAACGAAGGTTCAGGGGTTTGCACGAGTTGACTGTTGCTTTGACTTGCCATGGTGGAGAGCCAACACAGCGCGCTCGTATATCCGCATCTTGGGTAACAGCAGTTCGTGTAGTACCGCCTGAGACTAGACTTAGGTAACCATATCCGAGTAATAGGATGGGGACATTCCCTGAGGAGCTCAATAACATTCATCGTGCCAAAGTCCTGCAGGCTGATTAAGTTCAGGCACGAGTGATAAGGTTTGAGTGGTACTACTCAGGAATTATAAGATATTAATTAATTGTAGTTAGAGCTTGTCAGAGGCTCCGATTATTTAATGGATGTCCGGTAACCTTAAATATGGGGATTCTCAATTAATGCAACCCGTTCTCATAACGTGGTAATAAAGGAGTAGGTAAGTATTAATTCTGTGGTGAAAAGAATTAATATTAATTAATTAATTGTGTCCTGTGTTGTGGACATGGGAATTAATTAATTTATAGGCCCACTTTATTATTTGCATTAGGTCCCAGGTCTTGCCCAATAAGTGTGCTGAATTGAGCCCAGGAGCCCACTAGGGTTTTATAATCCTAGGTCTATAAATAGACCTCTCACTCTCTGAAACCCTAGCCACTTCATAAGATTCAAAATCAGTTGAAACCCTAAGGAGAGAGAGAGGGGCGCCGATCCTGTTGGAAGAAAGGAGGAGAATTTTCGAATTCTGGTCCTGCTCAAGCCACAGATCTACGGAGTCCTCACCAGTAGTAGATCCGATCAGCACCGGGACACAAATCTGAAGATCTAATCTGGAGAACAACAGATCTCTTCTTCCCTGTTCTTTATTTTCATTTTTCTCTAGAAATTAGTATTCTAATTTCTGTTTTCGCAGAGAAATCAAATTGCGTGGTTGAATCGAAGTTTGGAATTCAAACACAAAAGATCGGTACAGAGACGACGGAATTACGGTAATTCTCTAATCCACAAATTTGTATTAAATTCATAGAAGCATGCTAGGGTTTTGAGAAATTTAATTATGAGCAATATCCATAGATCGATCCGGTTCAGTTTGGTTTTGGTGATTCGGTTCACGGAAAAACCCTACAGGTTTAAAACAATGGCGCACAACGCGAAGCTTGCAAAGTTTTCTCCAGAATCCTACTCTACTTGGAAAAAGAGGTCGATGATCACACAGATGAACGTACATCCTGAGATGAGACAAGTGATCAAAAAAGGACCAATCAAGATCCAAAAGGTAAAGACAAGGATTGGAGAAGACGTAACAGGACCAGACAAAATGGTGGACAAGTCATTTGAAGATTGGACTCCAGAAGAGCGAGCCTGTGATAAACTAAATTACGTAGCCATGGATTTAATTTTAGGTGCCCTGTCACCTACTCTATTGGCAGAAGCGTTGGAGTACGAAAATGTAAAAAAGATGTGGGATTTCCTTGGCATCCTAAGTAAAGAAACAGATCAGATGAAGAGAAACAAGCTACAACAATGGGTAGACATGTATGAATCTTTTCGATTGATTCCAGGTGAAACCATAAAGGACATGGAGGCCAGATTCAACAACATAGTAGCTGAGTTAAAGAAACTGGGAAGAACGTACGAGCTTCCAGACATGAACTCAAAGATTCTCTCAAGACTGCCAAAGGAGGATTGGTTTGTCAAAGTAACCAGTCTTAAGGAAAAAGATCTGTCAGCAATCAGCACCAAAGAAGTTTTTGCTCAACTGAAGGCCCATGAATGGGACATCTCGTAGATCAACAAACATGAAGTTGTTCGTACCGCAGTGACCACTGAAGAACCAGTTGAAGATGCTGCATTCTTCGTGAAGAAAGTCGGACAGAAGTGGAAGACAAAGAAGCTATTTTACTCAGATCGACCAGCTCAGTCCGGTTCAACAAAGGAGATTCCTTCCACCAGCAAATCTCAATTCAAAGATGCAGAATGCTCAGTTAGCGAACTGGAAGAACAAATGAAGAAATTGCAAAGGTTGCTGTTGAAAGCCAAAGGAAAGAAGGAGGATTTCCAGCAAAGTCAATCAGCAGACAACAAGAACGTCAAGAATGCGTCAAGGACATGCTACAAATGTAATTCCCCGGATCATCTAAAATTTGAATGCCCACGAGTAGATCCCGAGGAAAGAGAAAGACTGAGAAAGCTGTTCGAAAGGCGAGCATCAAAGGCTGTAACCAAAGCCTCATTGATAAGGACAGAACTACCAGACATCCCAGATCATGATGATGAAAGTTACTCATCAGAAGATGAAGAGGATGTTCTCATGGTGTTCATGGTAGATATAAATAAAGAGCAGACAGAAGAATCAACTCTAGCTGCCACAGGAAACCAGGTAACAAATTCTACATTATCTACTGCATCTACTTCTGATAATATGCATGATACTGCTAATTCATATTGCTCAGAATCAGATGAGATAACTGTCGAATATCTGCTAAAAGAGTTTTCAAAAATTCATGCATTAAAGGAGATTTTAGTAAAATAAAATTCCTCTCTGAAATCTCAGCTTTCTATTTTGACCAGTGAGATTGAGAAATCTAGGTCACCAGACAAGGAACTCTCAAAGTTGAAAATAGAACTCTTTTCCTTGAATGAAAAATATAGCATGTTAAAATAGGAGAATTAAGTTTTGAAAAGTAATAACTCCGTGAAAAATACGTGTCATTGCAAATTTTCAAAAAGCACGAGAGATTTGAATGATATTCTAAGTGTCCAAAGAAGTTCATAGAATTTCGCTAGAATAGGTTTTGATGAAGAAAAGTCAAATGATGCTGAGTCAAGTAAGACAAAGATAATTGTTTTTGTCCTAGCAATTGGGAAGATTCAGCAAACTGCTAGGAAAGACAAGAGAGAAAACTCTAAGTCAATTGCTCAGCAGAAATGTTGGCAGATTAGCATCCCTCAGCTGACTGCTCAGCAAAGGTTAAATTATTTATCTACTGAGAAGAGGCCAGCAAAGTCAGGGTATGTAACCCAGCAGACTGTTCCATCTGCTAGGAAGGTTCATACAAATCCTAGCAAGGCTAAGCAATCTACTAAGGTTGCAAGAAAGCCAGCATACACTCCAAGTAGAAAGGACACCTACTTGAAGCCAGAGTCTAAACCAAACCATTTTCAAAAGATAGTGATGGCTCGACACACCACTACACATTCCTATGCTGATTTCAGATATTATGCTAATAGGAACGAAAGGGTAGTGAAACGTGATGACAAACGAAATGTTAAAATCACGAAAGTCTGGATCCCCAAAGGAATGATCCAGAGAACTAATCTTGTAGGACCCGTAATTGATTGGGTACCAAAAATATAACTTCTTTGTTTTGCAGGAACAAGGTCCAGGAAGAAGAACCTCAAGAAAATTAAAAGAATGGATCCTAGACAGTGGATGCTCAGGTCACATGACTGGAGATGAAGAGATCTTCACAAAATTACAAAAATTTAGAGGACCATCAATCTCATTTGGTGACAATTCAAAGGCTAGAGTAATCGGAAGAGGGTGCATCGAGCAGAATGGAATGCGAATAATCAATGTTGCCCTCGTCGATAGTCTTAAACACAACTTACTGAGCATCAGCCAACTAAGTGAAAATGGATACATTGTTTCTTTCTTTGATACAGGTTGTGAAGTTGCTGATAGGACCACTGGTGAAGTAAAGCTTAGAGGAATCAGGAAAGGAGGACTCTACATTGCTGAATGGGAAAGTGGCCAGCAAGCATCATGCTTCATAGCATTCATCAAGGAAGAGACAAATTGACTATGACACAAAAGGCTAACACATCTAAAGTTTAAAACTATCAATTAAATTGCCAAGAATAACATTGTTGCAGGTCTACCTCAAGAAACTTTCAAGAAGGAAGGAATATGCAAAGCCTGTCAACAAGGAAAACAAGTCAAAGCGTCCTTCTTATCCAATCCTGAAAAGGCCCTTTCAAACAGAATCCTTGAGCAACACATGTATTTATTCGGCCCAGTGACTCCACCCACTGTAGGTAATAAACAATATACCTTGGTTGTTATTGATGACTATTCTAGGTACACATGGATGAGGTTACTCAAAAGAAAGGACGAGGTGAAAATTATCCTTCCTGAGCTGATACTCAGAGTTTAAAATGACAAAGAGCTCACGGTGAAAAGGATAAGATCCGACAATGGGACAAAATTCTGTAACGGAGCATTGATGGATTTCTGCGCTGATGCTGGGATAGGACATGAAAGGTCCACCGCAAGAACACCTCAGTAGAATGAAGAAACAGGACTCTTAAAGAGGCTGTACGAACAATGCTAGCGGATACAGATCTGAGTCAAAGGTATTGGGGAGAAGCTGTTATGAATGCTTGCTACACGTAGAACCGAAATGGATTGAATTTTTTGCTTTAACAAAACTCCCTTTGAAATATATCATGGTCGTAAGCCTTCCTTAGCTCATCTTCGTGCTTTTGGTTCACCATGCTATATCCATAATAATAGGAAGTCAAAGTTAAGTACTTTCTCTCCCAAAGCTGACGAAGTAGTGTTCCTAGGATATGGACATCCATCATACAAAGGATACAGAGTACTTAACAAGACAACCAAACTTGTGGAAATAACATGCAATGTTATTTTTGATGAAGCTACTTTAGTGCGCAGGACCATGAGAAATCAAGGAGATGAGACTCATGAAACCAATGATGTTAATGGACTTTCAGGCTCAAATATTTCCGAAGCTGAACCGATTGATCCAACTAGGTTAATGAGTGAATCATCATCTCTGCTGAAGACCTTGATTGATCAACCGACGGTCAAGAAGGCCGGTGATGCAACTGGTAATGCTGAGGCCACTATAAATTCTCTCAAAGAGCTTACATGTCAAAAGGGAACTCAAGGAGATGAAGCCATCCAGCAGAATGAGGATACAGCTGAAGGTTCCCAGAATGGTGAGAAAATTACTGAAGACATCTCCGCTGATGATAACCAGGAGCAGACTGCTGAAGGTAGAAGTACTACACCAGTAAATCAGAATCCAACAGATAATATACCAGAGGACAGTCACTCAGCAGAAGATACCCCAACAAGCATAGCAGACAGATTAGAGATCTACAGCTTGTTGATGTACCAGTCTCAGAAGAACCCATCGGACCAACCAACAGTCAAGACATTCCAGTAGAAGAGCTACAAAGACCAAAATGGCTGCTTAGAGATCATCCTACTGAAGCAATTCTAGGAGATATTGCAGATCCAATCCGAACCAGACACATCTCTATGTTAGACTGCTTCATATCACAAGAGGAGCCTACCAAAGTAGCAGACGCACTCAAATTAGCTGACTGGATCAACGTAATGCAAGAAGAACTATCAGAATTCACAAGAAATCATGTATGGGATCTCGTCGATCGACCGACACATTAATCAGTGATAGGAACCAAATGGGTATTTAAGAATAAGCAAGAAAAAAATGGACTCATCGTTCGCAACAAAGCCAGACTAGTTGCTAAAGGATATGCACAGTGTGAAGGAATAGACTTTGACGAAACTTTTTCTTCGGTAGCTTGACTGGAAGCAATTAGATTATTCCTAGCATATGTTGCCCATCATGGTTTTACTGTCTTTTAGATGGACGTCAAGAGCCCATTATTGAATGGCGAATTAAAGGAGGAAGTGTACGTGGAGCAACCTGCAGAGTTGAGCGCAGAAACAAGGTGTACAGACGAAGGATAACTCTCTACGGTCTGAAGCAAGCCCCAAGAGCTTGGTATGAGACGCTATAACATTTTCTACTAAAGAATGGATTCAGGAAATGAAAGATCGACAGGACACTATTCTTGATCAAAGATGCTGAAGACATTTTGCTCGTTTAAATCTATGTGGATGACATCATATTTGGATCAAGAAATCTAAATCTCGGTGAGAAGTTTACTCAACTTATGCAGACTAACTTTCAGATGAGTGTGATGGCGAAGATGTCATATTTTCTAGGTCTGCAAGTTCACCAATCCAGTGATGGGATCTTCATTCATCAGAAGAAGTATACCAAGGATCTCATCAACAAATTCTATCCAGAGAAGACGAAGACACTACGGATTCCAATGAGCACTGCCTGCCAAATTTCAATGGATGAAGAAGGCGAATCCGTGGACCCCACATCATATAGAGGGATAACTAGGTCTCT
This sequence comes from Plectranthus barbatus, assembly GCA_026898455.1. Taxonomy (NCBI): domain Eukaryota; kingdom Viridiplantae; phylum Streptophyta; class Magnoliopsida; order Lamiales; family Lamiaceae; genus Plectranthus; species Plectranthus barbatus. The sequence continues at coordinate 116,486 of JAPKLW010001755.1, read as the reverse complement.
GCTATACCTGACAGCCAGCAGACCAGACATTTCGTATGCTGTTGGCGTATGTGCTAGATATCAAGCTAATCCTAAGAAATCTCACATGGAGTACGCACGAAGGATTGTTAGATATCTAAAAGGAACAGAGTCGTTAGGAATTTGGTATCCCAAAGTAGATGATCTCACACTTGTTGGATATTCAGACTCGGACTTTGGAGGATGCTGAATTGATCGAAATAGCACGAGTGGAACATGCCAATTCCTTGGTCACAAGCTGATAAGATGGTTCAGCAAGAAGCAACATTCCGTTGCAACATCCACAATGAAAGCAGAATATGTGGCTGCCGCCAGCTGTTGTACACAAGTGTTGTGGATTAAGCAACAACTTCAGGATTATGAAGTTAGCACTGGTTGTGTTCTTATATATTGCGACAACAATAGTGCGATGTGCATTACGAAGAATCCAATAAATCATTCCAGGACAAAGCACATCGATATCCGACATCATTTCATTCAAGATCATGTTGAGAAAAAGGATATCTCCGTGGATTATATCAAAACAAAAGATCAGCTAGCAGACATATTCACCAAACCTCTAACAAATAACAGATTTAAGGAGCTTTGTCTCAAGCTTGGTTTATTGGAATTAGATGAGGTTATGGAAGAATGAATCCCAACTCTCATTCTGTTCTTGGTTTTCTCAAGTATTGGAATTCTGTAGCTGCTTCAATTTCTTGAAGATTATGCGAAATAAGAGTGTGTCCCAGCTCACGCTCTTCATAACGAAAATATCGAAGCCTTGTTAGATTGCTGAGTCCTAGCTCTCAGCAATCCAGATGATTAGATATTGAAGAATATTGGTTTCAGCAGAATAAGTCAGGAGATTTCTGAGTCCCAACTCTCAGCAGAAGAAAAGGACTGCTGAAACAATATATGCTGAATCAATTTGGGGAAATTGATCAGATAAGGGAACAAATATCAAGATACTCAATCGACGTATCAAGAAAAGATCATCATCTATGACGAAGAAATGATACATATTCGCTATCATTACCGAAGATCTCGTTCAAAGCTCAAGATGATTCAGTTCTGAAAATAACCGCTACGTGGAAAGTCATTGCAAAACTGTCAGTTCCCAAGGCAGATGAAGTGATTAGGAGAACAATTCTCTAGGAAGGGTTACATCTATTTAAAGAGAGGTTGTCTTGCTTAGGAAAACCATATTCCGAAACCTCTAAACCCTAGATCTATCACTTGCCATTCATTCTCATTTTTCCAAACCCTGCTCGAAGACATCAGAAATATCGCCCTTTACCATTTCACCAAAATACCTTCAAAATGGGTTCGAGCAACGTGACTTGGAAGTCTCCAAATTGAGAGGAAGAGTCGTAATCTTCACAGAGATCACATCTAAGAAGATTCTCTCAATTCTCGGTTCACCATGGACAATGAGCTTTCTGATATTAGAACCGAACGGAGATAGGCGATCCATTTTGTCAGACCATGATAGCTTTATCCTTGGAGATACATAAGCTTGTCAGGTGGGTCTGAAGATGGATATTCCTTAGTAACCAGGAATGGGAAAGCCCTCTTCGTTCCAGTCAATCAAGGTATCCAAGGGGCCCATTCAATTTCTTCCCATCTTTTCTTCCAGGATCAAGGTTCAAACTGAAGAGAAGAAGAGGAGATCATGGGAAGGCTCTCAGATGATGTAGATGCAACACGAATCATCTACTTAGCATCTAAAGAGCAAAGAAAAGTTTGCAAATGGTGCTGATGTCCAAACAACATGGCATTCAGAGCTGGAAGATTTGAAGTACGCAGACAGAGGGCACTGACCTGAGCAGATGGTGAGATCTGCTGGAGTCAGACTTCACCTCAAAGAACAGCCAGGTTGTCCGCGGGAAAAAAAATAATTATACACAGAGAGCAGGAAGATGATGAATTTCTTGTGGATATCTCTCAGCCAAAAAGACATTGCTGCGTAAGTGGGGTGACTTGCAGCAATGAGCTCAGGGAAAAGACCAAGAAGGAGCAAATCTAGCAAAGGCGTTATTTGGAGCAGTCTGAGACGAATTGATCATTGTAAACTTGTAGTATTATACTTTGCAAAGTGTAACTCTAGTAAATCAATGATATCAATAAAATGCTCGTATTGATGACAATACTTTGTTGTCTCAAACAATATAATCACCTAAGTCAAAATGCTAGATCAATACACTCCTTGTGTACTTAGAATCCTATAAAAAATCATTTGATTTTCCATGAAAAGATTGAAAAATTTAAAGGAAAATAAGAAGATAGTAATTTCTTAAAGGTCTCCCTACCCCGGTCGGAAGCAGAGTGCTTGATAGCTGAAATGCAGAATCAATTCAAGCAAAACATTCTCTGCTAAACGATGAGTCCAAGCTCTTAGCAAATTTGCGACACTTACTGAGTCTGAGCTCTCAGTAAAAGACTCTTGAACTTAAAGGATTCATCGAATCTAAAGAGTTTAGAATAACTACTGAATCCCAGCTTTCAACAGATATCCGGTGAATGTTGAGTCCAAGCTCTCAGCAGATTGATGAAGATTGTTATTCGGCTAAAACAAACAAAACCGGAAAGTGTTTACTGCATTCTAAATAAAGAGGTATTTAGATAATCGAATTCTGAGTCCAAGCTCTCAGCATAGGCCTTTCAAATTGCTGGATATACTACCCTAAGCAAATGCACATTTGAATGTTGACCAGCAGACAAGGAGGACATAATCATTTCAAATATCTCAAAAGGCGGGATTATCTTTTGACGGAGAAGCTACAGGGTCCGCATTAATTGAAAAAGAGACTCTAGCTCAGGGCGGTGACGAATACTAAGGAGACACGTTAGCCACGCACAAGTTTCCAACTTTGTGGGACGTAAGATGAACCATCACCAACTGCCCAACCGTCGATTCATCTAGATTAGAAGAAGAAGATCCAACCGCTCACAGTAAAGTCGGTTCCTTAGGATCGTATAAAGGAAGTTTGGTTTGGGAATTCTAAATCCTAATACTCCCATAACTTCTGATTTTGAAATTACTTCTGCTCTACACTTTTTGAAGCTTTTAGAAGAAACATCAATGACAGAATCTTCTAACCGCACCAGTCCCCCTGCAGAATCATCCTGACGACCCAACATGCCCGAAGAGCTTAAACAGTTCCAACCGACATTCACATGCATCTACAAGATAGAATACATTGATGAGTCAATATCCTACTATCGCCTAGTTGCCATAAGTCATGGTAAGGAGCCTGGTAAACTCACCTACGAGCAAAGGAGAGCCGCTCATGTCAAGAAGGACAAGATACTCTATGAACCGTTATTCTGGAAGCACTGGTGTGAAATTCTTATAGGTAAACTTGACCGCGAGAACCTGTTGAAGTATCTATTTGCAGAACCCAAGAAGTTTTGTCCACACATAGTCGCAGAGTTCTTTTCTCGCGCAGTAGTTGGTAAAGATGAAAAATTCTTCACCACAAGTGTTTTGTGTATCAAGATTGTGGTAAGTCCAGAAGTTTAGGAGAAGAAGTACGGACTCCAAAATGACAGTGAAGATGTAGCCAACTACAAAATCAACGATGAAGTTGAAATGGAAAGGAGATGGTTGAGATGGAAGATGGAAACCTTCGAAGAGCCATGGAAGATAGCCGCACCGCTGAAATCACTGGAAGAGCCAATGAAGAGCTTAGCACAGGTTGTCATAAGGATGTTGGTAGGCGAAGTTGGTTCGCTTTCTAAAGTAAGTGCTAAGAAGTTTGTTGTTATGATGGCGATTGAGGATCAAGTTCGTGGAAATTGGGCGAAGTTCATCTACACTAAATGGCTAGCGCATGTACACAAGAAGAAGAGTGTGAAGAAGGATCACACATTCACCCAAGACGTGGGTTTTGGATTAAAGATAAGACACTTTCTGGAGGGAATCATACCAGTAGGAAGACGCTGCCGAGGTGAAGATTTGATTTACTCTGACTACATACCACGAACCAGAAAACAACAACCACCGAAGAGTTTCAAAGATCCTTTGATTCCAAAGGGAAAAAGCAATGTCAATCCTGATGATCCATGCTCTGACGAAGAGGATCCCCACCAAGGAAATACTATCATGCCTACCGCTGTTCCACTTACCGCCGAAGAAGTTGAAGAAGAAAGGCAAAAAGCAGAACAAGATGCCCTGTTTAATGAACTTGAAAATTTGGTCAACATTCCATCACAAGAAACTGGTCAACCCCCTGAGCCACCCATTATGAAGAAGAGGCGTTCACAAAAAATCCCTCAACAGAGGAGGAGAAAACCAGTTGGTGATGACGAACAAGACTAAAAGACGGGCAAGCACGACAGATTTCAAGGAACAACCATCAAAATCACAGTGCCAGAGGTAGATACTTCTCTACCAATTCCAGATGTCATCGAGGAGACTGTGTCAGAAAAAACTGATATAATTGCAAAATGAGGGCTTGGATTTTCCGATAAGGAGGAATCTCGGAAGAAGAGGTAACAACAGAAAGCGCTCCAGAGGTCACGCGAACAGAGAGACTATGACAAGTTCAGATTGCAGATGACTCTTGATGAGAGGGGCTCTTGCTATAAAGAAGTCATGACAAGCTACACAGAGCCCAATGCCAAGATTCAAGCAGGAGAACAAACCGGTCGTCTTACTCGAAGAGACGTTGAGAAGGCACAAGCCGAGAAAGAAAAAGGCATGGTCACATTTGCTGATGCTAGATTTGAAAATCCTGAGGACGAATCACCTGCTGATCTTGAGAAAAGACAGATGAAAGAAGCCCTGAAGGAATCAAGAAAACTGCAGACTCCAGCGCAAGTAGAAAGGAGTTCTGACATGATACCAATTCAGCCTGCCACCAATCAAGGGGAAGTGTAAGTGCTGAAGAAAATTCTGAAAAAAGGTTGATACAGACTGCTGTGGAAGATGGAAGCAGTTCTGTTGTTGAGAAAGAGACTGAGAAGGAACAACTGGCTGCGCAAGGAGAAAGCCAAGTTGATACTATTATGGCAGAAGCCGATCTGGTGACAGAGTCAGTCCAGGTCCCAACTGCAGATTTAGAAGATAAGGTCGTAGAAAAGGAGAATACTGACCTAAAGAACAATGACGAAGACAAGGGTTCACAACAACCAAAAGTAGCTATACAGGAAGGCGTTCAGTAGACTATCGCTACCACCAAAGGAACACATGATGCTGCAACCACTGCTGAAGAAACAACACCACAAGAAGAAACGACAACCACTGAGAATGCTGACGCCCTTGTGCGAGCACGGAATGAACAGTATCTACTCATTTTGGGAGTGGATCCATCAACAGTTCTAGGGTGGAATACTGCCGCAAATACTACAAATGTGCTTGAAAGAACCATTGAATCCATCAGGCAACGATGCATTCCTATTCCCAGCTCTCCGGAAGTATCAGGTATATCCTTCAATGATATTCCTAGTTCTAACAATGAGGATGATGCAGGAGCTGTCACTGATGAAGAATCTATTTTCAGAGAAGAAACCCTAAGAGTGCCCATGGAAGGACTACCCGACAGGAACTACAAAGCAAAGAGGATTGCGAAGTGGTTTCCTCCTGTCACGGTGCGAGATGAGAAGAATGAGGATGTCATCTCCTGGCTAAAAGATATTTGCATCTTTATAGAAGCTCAAGCTGCCGCTGAAGTCGAGAATTCATATCCCGCTGAATTGCTAGGTGAGTCTTCCGATCAAGAATGGTTGAGAACAGAGTTCAAGAGATAGCGACTCTTCGATTATGCCACTCTACATTATGAGGACCGCGCAATTATGATAGTCAGGATGAGTCTCAACTACTGGAGGAGTGAAGAAGAATGGGCTGACGATTGGATGGATCAGACATCCAAATGACAGTACATGGAGAAGCAAGTCGCTGCAAGGCTGCAGAAGATAAAGGCTCACAGAGCAGCCACTGGAGATCGCTCACTGCCACCATCTGAATATGCTCCCGAAGACTCTCCACCATTCACTCAGCACTTTAAATCTCTTGCCACTAGAAGACAAATGGCCGCAGCTGAGGAATTGAAGAAGAAATTAGCTGAAGAACAAGCCGCACAAAAGAGAGAAGAGGATAGGAAAATGATGTTGGAATTTAAGGAAAAAATCCTTACTTAACTAGCCAACAAGTCTTCCAGGATGCAAAGCTTTAGGCCGTCCTCCCATGTTACTGCTAAAGAAGAAGAAAGAAGGGAGAATGCACCTACTGCACAGCTCATGTTGACCAACCATCCACTTCCACTAAAGGATTGGCTACCACTGTCTCTATGCCTACCGCCGATAATCAAATAGTGCTATCTGAGGCACCCCAAATCATGGCAATTGAGCCCTTGAGCTCCAGTACTTATCAGAGGGAGCTCCAGCAATTCATTCATACAATGGTAGAACGAAGTATATGAGAGCATATGGTACCGATTGTGTGCACTGAAGTTATCAACCAGTTTTCCGAAGCAAAAGGCGAAATGCTTGCTGCTCAACAAGACAACTTCGAGACCTTCTCCACCGGGATTTTTGCTGCGATCAAAGAGGAGGAAGGGAAGAGGTTAGCAAAAGAAACAAAAAGAAGAAAGGAGCAAGAAGATAGATTTCGTCGCTTTGAAGCTCGAAGACAATAGGAAGAAGACTTAAGGAGACAACGCGAAGAGGAGGAGAGAGAAGAGCATAGAATAATTGAAGAGAAGTAGAGAATCAGAAGACAAGAAAGAGAAGCTGTCTTGGACAACTTCATGAAGATGACGATGGAAGCACTCAAGAATGTGAAGAAGTCCACTACCGGTTCCTCTAGTGCCAGAAATGCTGCTGATTCAGACTCTTCAACAACCAAGAAGTAATATCTCTCTTAACTCTATGAGTCTCCTGGTTGAAAAACTTGATATTTTTGTTTTGGGTGTCTGTTCCATGTACAGATGAGCATGATCTTTTGAATGGAAACTAACCCAGGTTGAAGACAACATCTCATTGTCCAACGCTAATCTAATTGAATAAGTTGGAGTTACACATTTAGTGTAATTAGCAAACTGCGTGGATTGTGATGTGATGTGTGTGAAATGTTCATGTGATTTCTTGAAGAAATTGTGTGTGAATGTTCTATGTGCTGATCTGATAAAAGATATTGAAACCATTCACTGGATAAAAATTCTTGAATAATCGAGATATACCCTTGATACTTTGAGGGGGAACGTTTAGGAATCATACTGAGTCTATGAGAGTTGAGATGCTGAGAATAGACTTGATAGGAAAATCTTTGTAATCTCAGTAATCAGCTTTCCATGATCAGTAAGAATTAATGCTTCAGATTGAGGCTTTGATCGCACCAAAAAGGGGGAAATTGTTAGGAATATTGTTAGATATTATAAAACCCTCTTTGTTATAATTGATTCATAGTCATAGTTTGATATGTTTAGGTGCATCAAAGCTCTAGCAACTCAGTATCGAGTCGATTGTAAAAGTCCTGTATAGGAATTCATACTCGAGTTGTAATAGAATTAGAAAGAAAAAGAATCAAGGTTGCTAAAGGAGTCAGCAGACTTGATGAACTGTTGAAGACTGCTAAAGAAGAAAAAGGCCACCAATGCGGAGGAACGTGAAAAGAATGGTGAAGGAGTAACTCCAACAAAAATCGAAGGTCTTAGCTCAAACTGTTGAGATACCCACCGCGTGCTAACAGCCAACAAACGACAATCAGCAATCAAGAGAATATATAGAGTCGTAAATCAGACGAATCTAAATTACAAGGAAACCCGACGAATTAGAGGATAGAACAATCATGATACGCAAAAGAGGTTTCAAAGCTACACCAAAAGATTTGTTCTGACAAAGACGGCTACAAATAGATGCTACACCAGTTAGAGACGAGGAGACTTGACGAGTCTCTGTCCACTGCAGAAAAAGGAAGAACGCAGATAGGCAAGCTATTCCTTTGAGTCTAACGGATAAGATTAAAACAACCGTTTGAATCTTAACCTATAAATAGGTGTCATCCTTAGTTGATTCAAAGGTTTGCGAATTTCTACACTCAGATATAACAAAAAAGAGATCAAATATATTCTCTACATTACGCGAACACGTCCGAGCTAAGTTCCTGACTTAAGCTTTTTCACAAGATTTCATCTCTAAAGCTCGAGACCTGCGTAGTTAAGCTTCCAAGGTTATTTTGGAATTCTTTCTAATCTGGAAAGAATCTAGCAGTCACGATTGCTGTGCAAGCGTGATTCTTATGAGCAACACCAACATAAGGATAGGTTCTGGGAAGAACTATAAAACTCCCAGCAGTCGACATCCAAGGAGAAGGGAGGTTTGTACTCACTCTACGGAACGACACCGGTTGAAGATTGGAGATCAAGATGCTTGAAGGTGCGCGCTGACCAGACGGAGGAGCTGCTCAACGTTAGAGATCAGACCTGACCTTGTAATCATTCTTCTAGTGAATTTTCAGTTGGAGGATTGAAGAGTGGACGTAGAACAGTTGTTCGAACCACTATAAAATCCTTGTGTCTTTAATGCCTTATTTCATTTTGTTCTGCACATACATATTTGAAACTCAACACACCAAGTGTTGTAGTATAAACTGCAATTTGGATTAACAAATAATTGAGCTAAACACATTTGATTAACATTGAATTGCTTGGTTTTGAATTCCTGTTTGAATTATTTGATTTAGAATTATTCAGATCGAAAGATAGAATTAATTCTAGGTTTATAGTTGTTAATTGAAGGACTGAAAAGAGAAAATTAATAACAGGAAAAGGAATTCGAATACAATTAACAATCTGTCCTAGGGGAAGATAGTGATTGTAGGGTTAATCTGTGGATTTATGAAAGGTTGATTAGTACTGTGTTATCGAGGCCGACAAAGCATATACATTCACATGCTAGTAACCTAGGCTATAATTGTCCGACCAAGAAACTATAGTATATTATGATTTTCCACCAATGCAAGTTAATTAATTGATATGTGTTTTGATTGATAGTTCGCCCTAGAGACTGTGTCCCTTTAATTTGATTTCCCAAACTCTTTAATTTTCTGCATTGCTATCTTTACTTTTTAAACTTAAAACCCCTGATTGTCTATTTACTCAAACAATAAATTCTAGGATCGTGGCTAGTACATAAAATAATTTCATTACACAATTGATCTAGGTTCGGCAACCTTAGGGTACTCTTATAGATTAATTTGCCACTGTGTCTGCAATTAATTTGTAGAATTTTACAGTGATCAAATTGACGTCATTGCCGGGGAGTTGTTAGATATTATTTGTTACTAGTTTATTTTAGGATTAACTGGATTGAGTTTGTACTTTTAAATTTCGTGAACGTGTGTGTGTTACTCATCTCGACTTCGATCGATGCCTGCCTGCTTCGATCGATGTCGAGAACTTACATGCGTCGATCAACACCCACCCGTGTTGTTCAACGCCGAGCTGATTTTTGCCTAATTTCTGTTTCAGGCGGTGCATGAACACGAGATTGCAAGGGAAGCCACTTGAAGCCTTCAACCCAGAGATTGAAGCCTCCTGTAGGAAGAAAAAATAGAAGAAAAAGATGGATCCACTGGACAACCGAAACCCACAGGAGGTTCACCCGACTATGCTCCCATTAGAGGATACTGATGGACAACTTACAGTGGGGGATACTTTGACCCTCATTCGGGAGATGCACCAGATGCGAGCGACAGTTCAACAGCTCACGGCTGAAAGAGAGATTGAAAGAGAGGCTGCACGAAGAAGGCAAGAAAGAGAGAGACAATGTCTGGATGATTCGGATGATGAGGATCCGAACGCGACGAGGAGGAAGTACAAGCTGCAACCCAACAATGAGGGATTCAATATTGGCATCGATGCCAATAATTTTGAACTCAAAATCGGGCTGATTCAGATGGTTCAGTAGAACTAGTTTGGCGGAAGAGCTGTGGAGGATCCCTATACACACCTACGGATATTTATGGAAGTTTGCGACACCATCAAGCAAAACGGAGTCGGACAGGATGTGATTCGATTGAGGCTGTTCCCATTTTCACTGAGGGATCAAGCCCAAACTTGGCTTAACGGATTAGACTGCAGCAAGATCCGGACTTGGGTGGACTTGCGAGCTAAGATCATCTCTAATTTCTTCCCACCCTCTGTCATTATTCAGAGGAAGATGGACATTCTACAATTCCATCAGAGGGTGGACGAGTCACTGTTTGAAGTCTGGAGCAGGTTCAATGAACTGCTCAGGAGCTGTCCCACCCATGGGGTTGATACTGAAGAGCAAGCTCACATTTTCTACCGGGGCATGACTGAGAGGACGCAAGAGTCCATGGACAACGCAGCTGCGGTGTCCATCATGAGCAAGTCCACAGAGAAAGCTCTAAAGCTTTTTAAGAAAATGGCGCTGCACAACTAGAAGTGGGCAAACCCAAGGAGGCCACTGATAAAGGCTGTGGATAAGATCGAGACTGGAGATCCTCTCAAGACTGAGGTCGAAAAGCTGAGAGAGGAGATGGATAAATTGTCTGCGGGAGCTTCCACTGCTGTGGTTGCACAGGTGCAACCCGAAGCCCCTACGGAGGTGAAATACATGAATATGGGAGGATACCCCTACCCAAATCAGTAAAGGACTGGGGGATATCAATATTCACCGAGAAACCACTATGGTTTCTCCTATTCTCACCCGGAGGCAGCCGAATTACCACCACCGGGATTTGAAGTTCAAAATGGAGAAGTGGTGGAACAGAAGAAAGATAGCTTGGATGAGGTTTTGGCCAGATTTATCAAGTCATGAGACCAGCGGTTTGGAAAACTGGTGCAAGAGGTAGCCGGGCTGCACACGAAGTTTGATCGGATGGGGAAGCATTTGCAGATGGTTGAAACGCACGTCAGCCAGATAGCAAACACAATGGATGCTCACCACAAGCCAGGGAAGCTGCCGAGCACAACCGAGGTGAACCCAAGGGTTCAAAAAGACTGCAAGGCTATCAAACTGAGATCCAGGATGAGATACAAAGGTCCCGAGATGGTTCGGGATGAGTTTGAAGCTGAAGAGGCGCAAAATCGTGCCACTGTAGGTTCAACTTCGATCGACGCAAGTCCTACGTTGATCGAAGTTAAGAGGGATGATGAAGAGTTGAGCAGCGATGAAGAAGGGTTAATGAGGAGGAGATCGACCGCAAGATGCACGCCGATCGACGCAGATGATGTTGATCAATGCACGAAGAATTCGACGTTGACCAAGCACCCCTACATCGGTCGAAGTCGAGGCCTATCTCGAGCATAAATTTGGTGGAAACTGAAGATACTATCCCTCCTATGTCATTCCCTCAGAGGTTCGCAAAGTAAAAAGATGACTCCAACTTCACGAGATTTGTGGAGAACATGAGGAAGGTCAACATAAATATTCGGCTGATCAAGGCGCTGAAGCAAATCTCAGGGTACATGAAGTACCTACGAAGACTGATGAGTGGGAAGAAATAGTTCATGGAGAACGAGACTGTGAAAATCCACTAGCAGTGCAGCCTGCTACTGCGAAAGCAGGTGCCCATCAAAAGAAGTAACCCTGGATGCTTCTTTATCCCGGTGGAGATTGGAGGAAATACCTTCGAGAGAGTATTGTGCGATACTGGGGCCAGTATCAATCTGATGCCATACTTTATTTACAAGCGCCTCAACATCACAGAGATGAGGCCCACTACTATTACGTTGCAGATGGCAGATCGTACTGTATCCCGCCCCAAGGGAATTCTGGAAGACGTTCTCATTTGAGTGGGCCATCTGATCTTCCCAACAGATTTTGTGGTGCACGAAATGAAGGAGGACGAGACATGCCCATGATACTGGGGCATGAGTTTCTCGATACTAGTGTCGCGCTCATTGACTGCCGAGGCGGCAAGATAACACTCTGGACCAATGACGAGATGATCACCTTTGTGATCGACTAAAGCAAGACAAAGACGGAGTGCAACCGGATCACCACCATTGAAGAGGATGAGTCAGAAGAAGAAGCTGCTGCTATAGTGTGGGAGCGCGGGAACGAGAGGGTGAAAATATCAACTAAGCCTCCTCAATCTGAGCTCACCACCATCGTCAAAGATCAGAAGGTTTACAAGGTGGACGCCAAGGGTCGGAGAGTCTGGATCCGACCTCCTTGGTATTAATCCGAGGTATCATCGAGCTACGACGTTAAATAAAGCACTTGTTGGGAGGTAACCCAACCTTTCAATAATTTTCCTTTTTTAATTTTAATTTTTTTATTTTATTTCATTTTATTTTCGAAATTTATCTGCACTAACTCCATTTTGCAGCATATAAAGAATGAGGATTGCTTGACTTCGATCGACGCAGCCTGGCGTCGATCAAAGTCAAGATCAGCGACGTGTTACACTTTGACCCATGGAAGGAGTCGACAAGAAGGCTTCACGTCGACCGACTTGACCCTGCGTCGGTCGATGCGAAGTGCCAGACACCCCTAATTCTCGCCGCACGAGTTCCGAAGCCTTCAGGGATAAAAAGTTGATGTCTGAGATCAACTACCAGGTATTATTCCTCCCCTTTGTCTGATTCTCGAACTTTTTCCCACTCTTGAGTTGGAAATAAATTTGGGGGGATGTGGACAAAAGGAGGAATATTCTATCCTTATTTGCTTTCAGTAATTTAATTTTTGCATATGCATGTTTTTAAATTTTATTCTATTTTGTGGGAAAATTTTTGAGCTTTGACATAACCTGAATGTGATTGTGAGATTAGAATTGATTGAGGGCTGAGTTTGAATTGATAGGGATTGTGATTAGATGCCTATGAATGTAGAATACCGCATGATAGGGTTGGTTTGAAACTTATACTTGCATGCTGATTGAGTTGGATTGAAGTTAACTGTGGAAGAAAATTTTAAACCCTTGTGTGAGACTTGAGCCTTAATTTGTTTGATGTGAGATTCTCATGTGTGTTTTAATTTCTCTAGAACTTGCTTATTTTCTTTGTTGAGACTGCATTAGTGTGCACAAGTTTAGGAAATGATCTTAGGCCATCTTTGTTAGCCCAATTCCCTAAACACTGTCCCTTCACATAAAATTTTCCCTAGTTAGCCACTTTGAGCCTTTACAATTTTTCTTTCCTTGTCTACGAGATTAAGAAAAGTATTATCTCACTCATGTCTTGAGTTGTGGTATATGGGGTGGATTGAAAGTGAATTAGAGATATGTTGGTCCTTAATTTTCAGAGTCGTCGTGTTAGATAAACTTACGAAATGCAACAGAATAATAAATCGTCACTTACACTTTATGTTTTACCTTTCAAGGTTAGTTAAGCTCGGAGATAAATTAAGTTTCTTCACAGTTATACACTAGCAATATGATTGCTAGGTTTCAAATCTTATGAGCAATGTAACAGTAAAAGAACACAATATTTATAGTGGTTCGATCAAACAAGATCTACGTCCACTCCTTAGCCGATACGCTAAGAATTCACTAAGTAAGTATACAGATTACAAGGATTCACCTTTTACAGTTAAGTAGGCAGTGAGCTTTCGGCCTGGCTACTTGACAGCTATCCTCCGATAACCTGAACTCCTCAGATGTTGGTTCGGTTGGGTCAAGGGCACACCTTCGAAACTCCTGCCTTGCCTGATTTGGAAGTTTTATAGTCACTTCCTGACTTTCCTTGAATACGGCTAAGTGCCCGTCTGAGTCTAGACCTTTTTCAGGTGTTCGACTGTTAGATTCTTTCTGAAAAGAAAGGAATCCCAATGATTGAGAATTCTTGAATGCAATCAAGAATATCTTCAATGGAGTGTCAGTAAATCAATGAGCGACACTTCTGGTTGTTGAGAGCTTTTAATATTCTTTCACAAGGCTCTCAACTGACTACTTTTTCTTTGTTCACTTTGTCAAAGGAATCTTTTGCTTGAGTGTTCGTGAATGTCTGAAGTGAGAAAAGCAGTAGTAGTTGAAGTTCTCTCTTTTGGACCTTCCTTTTATAGGTGGAGATTCAAATCTTGAATCTCCATATCCGTTAGACACAACATCTCTTTTGTCCGAGAGTAATAAGACTTGTTCAGTCGCTTTTTGTTCTCGATCTGTACTTTCCGAGCTTCTTCGGGAAAGTCTTGTCCTTTGTGTGTACTTTTTGTCAGAACGGCAGTAAGGCTTCAGCCTTTGACATTCTGCTATGCTATTTTTCTTGATTTGCTGAATATTTCTGTTGACACTCAAACCTTTGACTTCTATTCTGCTAGCATCCTTCAGGATTTATTAGCAAATGCTAAAACCTTAGCATTCTGCTAACACATGTCTTCTAGCAGACGCTGTCCTTCGGTATCTGCTAGGAATTGCGTAAGTCTTCTAGAAAACGCTTTCTTTCGATGTCTGCTAGGAATAGCGCATGTCTTCTAGCAAACGCTTTCCTTCGATGTCTGCTAATCTATTACAACTCAATAGATGACCTATACAGGACATTACATGATATGCTAGACTTATCTATAGTTCAGCAAATGATCGACCAAATGCTAAGGTTTGATTCAACAAAACCTTTTACAAATAAATCCTAAGGGAGATTTTAGGAATAATTTTCCAACAATTTCCCCCTTTTTGGTGCGATCAAAGCTTACTATCATTTGCTGAAGCTAAGAGGAAGAATGTCTGTGTTTACAAAATACTAAACTATTCTAGCAAACTAACACAGAGTTTATCCACCTTGGTTCAAGCAAAGCAAAAAAATGAAATTCCCCCTCAACAAGTGCTGGGAAATATTTCTCGATTAAACGCATAAGTAAATGCTGCAGAGGTAATATGCTAGGAATCCTAGCACCCAATTAAAATTAGCAGACATATTACTTTTTCAATTTCAATCCTATTGTTTTCAGATGTGTTGAATACACAAATAGTGTATTTCAACTAAGAAACACGGTGAAAATCAGAGATTGACAATGAGAGGTTGTCTCTGTCTGATCAATTTTCATTCATATGATATATCAATTACAAGTACAATGAAAAATGATTAGACGGAGACAAAATAAGAGCTAGCAAAAAAAAATACCAGAGGAACGGAGGAACTCAGGAGTCTGGAGCAGGTTTCTTCATCTTGTCAAATTCATCGAATTTGTTTGAGGCTAGCTCCACGAATTTGTCTAGAAGCTCCTTAGCAGATGCACGTTCAGCAGCCTCTGTTTCCAGATCCTTGGCCAACCGCTCATTCTCTTCTTCGAGCATCTTGATTTTCGCTTCTGTTTCCTTCTGTTTGAGCTCAGCTTCTTTCCGTTTGAATTCTTCACGAATTCTCATCTGTTCTTCTTTTGCAGCTTCAAGAATTCTCCTCTGTTCTTCTTTTGCAGCGGCTCTTGCTTCGTTCGCTTTCTTCCTCTCAACAGCTTCAGCAACCCTTCTTTCTTCCCCCTCTTTGATTGCATCCAAAAGTCTGGAGGAGAAAGAGTTCACCTTGGAATCCACTCGCTGTTTATGCTCTGCTACGTCTGTCTTTATTTCTTGTACAGAGTCCTTGACAGAGGAAATGTTGGACTCGACTGTGTCCACCCTGGCCGTTATGGTATCAACGTTGGATTTGACTACCGCAATTTCCCTTCGTATATCCGTGGCTTCAATCACCATTCTCTCAGATATAGTAGACACCGCGCTTTGAACGACCATTTAAACAACAGAGTCTAGATATGTTGGAAGATGTAGCGTGCTAATCGGAGTAGCAAGGAATGATGAGGTAGTAGGAATGATGACTGCTTGACTCCTAGCAGTGGAGGTGGAGATTTCCTCCATGACTACCTCTGTCCTTTCTGTGTTAGCGATTTCTCTTTGATCAGAGGTGACTAGCAAATGTATTGTCTCCTCGATCCCTCTTTGAAACTCTGCTTCAGCAGCAGTGTTGACTAGCAGATGTATTTCCTCCTCAATTCCTTTTTAAAACTCTGCTTCAGCGGCAGCGTTCTTAGCTTCCTCAAGTTTCCGTGCTTCTGCTATAGAGAATGCTAACATGTAGGATTGTAATTCCTCCTCTCTGTCCTGATAGGCGACAATCTCGAACGTTTGAAATTTGTACTCTAGTGCTGCAACCAACCGGGCTTGATGCAATAATTCTTTGAGCATAGGGAGTTCTGCTTGGTATTTCTTGTATACGGTAGCAGCTTCGGCTTGTCATTTTGAGAGTTGTATGTGTCCAACAGATGATTCGTCGGGAGCAAAAGTTGATTGTGGTAGAGAACGAGGAGAGGATGTTCTCCGATGAGCTTCAATTAATTGAAGCCTTTCGCTGACAGCCTTATCAGAGTACTGCTTTGTGCATGGAGATTGATCCATCCATTCGTTCGCCCACAATTCTTCATGCCTCCAAAATTTCAATCCTTTCCAAGCCATCATAATCTCTCTTTCCTCCATACCAAGTTCACGAGAGATATAGTCATACTTCTTCCATTGTCTGAACTCTTCTCCCAATATCTTCCCTTCAGGAGTATCTTCTTTCAATACTCCAGCAAATACACCTTTTATGTCCTCCTAAACCATCAGGGACACGAATTTATCAATTTCTTGACCTAGCAAATCAAATTCAGGATTTGTTTTACTTCTCGTGACTGATAATCGAAGTGGATCCATGCCTTTTGAGGAGATTAACGTCAGAGTTTTAGCATCATATATCCCTGCGGATTCTTTGTCAGAGATGACATTAGGAAGATCTTCTGTATGAGGAACTTCATCAGGAATCACTTCCTCACATCTGGTAGACAATTCTTCAACATCAGTCATGTGTTCAATCTGCTCAGCAGATTCATTTCTATCATCACTTTCCTTTTCTTCAATTCCAGAAGGTCCTGCTTCTGGATTTCCTGGTAATCTCCTGGAAAAGTCTTGAAAAGAAGTTTCCTCATCTGAACTGCTGTCGAGGGCCACAATTGACTTTACTTCATTGAATCTGCCTTCGTGAATTGCCTTGCCAAGCTCTTCATCTGACATAGCATCTTGTGAGGATATGATAGCTCCTTCACTGCTGACTGGGGGAATGGGAACAGAGATCCTTCCATCTACAATGCCTTTCCCTTTCTTGGTAGCTTGTTCTTCCATTAGTGCCTGTTGAGCGGCTCTCTTCTGAGCCTTAAACTCTTCAGCGGCTGACTTGATTCGTTCGAAATTTCTATCTCTTCCTTCGAACATCATTTCATTGATGAACTTCATATATTCTTTCTTCTCGAGCTCTTTCAGTTCAGCTACGCGCTGTCTCTTAGTTTTTCGTCCTCCCTGAGTACGCTCTTCTTTGGTTCTGGAAGACCTGGGAATGTAATCTGGATCACTTTCAGCAGTGTCCTCTGTTGTGTCTTTAGCAGATACCTTCTCTGCTACAATGTCAGCAACATCCTTTGCAGTGGTTTCAGCAGCCTTCTTTTCTTCTTCTGCCTTTTCTGATTCTTCCTTCTCAGAAAGTAGCTCCAGCCTTCTCCTGGTCTTCTTCTTCGCTTTAGGTGCAGGAGGGGTGACTTTGGTTCTCTTTTTCGTTGGAATTGGTATAGCCATAGTTCCAATAGTAGGTGGAAGCTGTTCGGCTTCCTTTGCAGTCATTATCTCATTGATTTGATCAACCGGTAAATTCCCCAATTTCTCAATTTCCTCGAGATTTTTGAAGCAATGCTCTGTCTCAGCGTTTGTTTGCAGTAGAGCAATCTCTTCAGCAGACATAGGAATGGCAGACTGTAAGATTTGAGGAGCTAAAGTGGACGCATCAGGCTCTTCAGGAGACGTGGGTTTGTCTTTGTCCACGTTAGACTTCCCTGTTAACTTCCGAGGGTTTCGGCTACTCACGGGCTTGGGCTCCTTCCTTGTTGCTGGGATGTAATCTGTAGGGTTTAGACTTTCACCACGATCAACTCTTGTATTGATGAACAATATCTCCAAGTATTTACTGATCTTTAGCCCAAAATTTACGTTCGACGAGAACGTTCCATCTACCGCTATGTGATCATTCTTTCGAGCATGTTCAGCCCATCGCTCGAAAAAGAATTCCGCCCAATTACCCTTAATGTTATCGATCAGAGCCATCATAACAGAATACTTCTTGGCAGAGAGTTCGGAGTATGAACCAACATCACATTGAAGCATTTTGACTACTATCTCCGCTAGAAGCTTGTACTCATCAGACAGAGTATTGATCGGTGTAGCAACCTTGAAGGCAATCGCCTGTCCTTTTTTGTCTTTCAACTCCCCTGGCTTCTTCCAAAGGTTCCACCGTCGCTCCATTTCAGCATGGTCATTCATCTTGTATTGAGATATCTTGGCTCCATAATTTCGAAGCCCAAACATTCTAGACAGTAAATCAGCACTAACGTCCACAATATTTCCATAAATGCTAGTTTTGAAAGATTTTTGATCAGTGCTCATAACTGCCCTAGCATAGAATTCCGAAACCATATGAGGGTGAAATCGAACAGGTTCAGCGGAGAGATATTTTACCAAAAGTTCGGAGTCGAATAGATCCAAGATCCACTTTGGAATATGCTAGGTGGCGAGAGGCATATATAAGATTCTGTCCTCATAATTTGCGCCAGACGCCTTTGCTCCCTTGTATGGCCTGATAATTCCTTCTTCCGGGCCAAAAAGACAAGTTTGCTATAGGGGATGGATTCATCGATATCCTCTTTCTTCTCTATGCCAGTGAAATTAGGTGCATGTCGGGCATGCAGTGGAGTACCGGCAATTTGTGGGTAAATGAAGGTGGGTGGTTGCAGTGGGGTTGACGAAATGAAATCTTCTGGATTCAAGGTTCGGGGTGATTCAGGATGGTTGGGTTCTGTGTTTAGTGTATTTGGAGAGTTGGGATTTGACGCCATTGTTTGAGAATTCAGAGATTTAGAAATTTTCAGAGAGGGTTTTGAGAAGAAGAGAGGTGAAGGGTTTCAAAATGATAGAGATTTGAATTCCATCTAGTGTATAGAAGATTTCGGAACACGAGAGGAAATCAACGGTGGGGATTGCTCCCTTTTTAATCTCAATCAACGGCTAGGGAATGTAGTCAAATCGTGCGAGTACGCACATTCTCCAGAACTTGAGTGCTGGTTTTGTGGCACGACCTAATTCGTCTGCGCGCATTAAATGCACCTCTTTATGAAAAGCAATCTCCCGCATCTGAATAAAATCTTCAGCAGCGCAACCGTTCGAATTCTGAGATGAGCAGTAAACATAAGTAACTCTATAAATAATATGATCTTCAGATATGTTTGGTATGCCTTCTCTTCTCATTTTCTCAATCGAAAGAAAACTTCTCTCTAAATACGAAAATGGAACCAGCCCATGCTCTCTTTGTTCCGAGAAACAGAATCCTGAGTGATTCTGGTTTGTATGAAGAATATGAAGCAGATTACCAGGTGGCTGAGATGACGATGACAAGTCTTCATGCCAGCGGTTTGGGCAGATTTGTGTCCCTTACTCCGCATACGTTCTAGAGGGAGCATCTTCGGTACTTCATCCGATCGAGTGATGCTGTTGGGGACTCCATTGTTGGTGTCTTCAGGAACCAGTTAGTGAGGTGGACTGCTGGCACCTTCGCTTCAGAGTTCGGCCTGCCAAGGGGTCCAATTTCCGTTATGGATTATCGCAGCAATGAAATAGCCCCCGAGTGGACATCGTGGATGAAGTGGAGAGCTTCTCCTGAGTTTGATTTCTCTCCAACTCCCTCAGCATATCGCTTGCAACCTCGGTACAGGGTCCTCTTCGAGATTGTCTGTGGCATGATCGTCGGGGAAAATCCTGATGACATGATCTTCTCTCGCGAGATATGGAAATCCATGATGGCGATTGATGATCAAGCGAAGGTCGACTGGGCGGCCTTCGTCTTCCAAAGGGTGAAGCGATGTGTCCAGAACTTCCCACATCTTCCTCTCCCCTACGGGATGCCATTAAGTTGGCTGCTAGAGCAGAGATTCCAGGATCTCACTCTAGTCCCCTTGAACCTTCGGGAGATTGATTTTTATCTGTTTAGGCCCTTGCCACCTTAGCTGTAATATCTTCTTGTCATATAAATATTTTTTAGATGAACGTATATAATGTAATGACAGAGTTTTCATTTCTCATGCTCATGTTCAATGTTCTGTGATCTTGACAAACCGCATAATATCATTCACATGCCTGAGTAAAAAAAAAACGATTCAAATCCGATAGTTTGCTGAGTAGACCTCCGTCTACAACGTTGCTAGCTTCCTAGCAGATAGGCTATCTTAGCAAATCTAAACGATTTGCTGACTGCTCAGCAAAAGGGCCAAACTCCCAAGAGTCTAGCAGACTTGCTATACTCAATAGATACGATATCTGTCGGATGAGGATTTTTTGTCAGATGAGATGATAAATCTACGGTCTTCGTATGCGCGTGACTTGTAGCGTATCTTCCATTCTCCGAGAAATACTCGAGTGTTCTAACGTGGCACGTTTCAACTCGATACAACCGTCTGTACGCATCTGGTCTAATCAGATTGGCTTTCAAGGATATCTTCTTTTCTCCAAATATTATCTCCTCTCCTTGAATATGATGTGGCAAGAAAAATGATGACTCAGCATTTTTGAGCCGGCAAGTGTTTCCTTCTTCTGAATTCATTACTCTTTTGAGAAATACATCGACGTGTCTAGAGTCGGTCAAAGTTCAGGAGATCACAAAAGATGATTGTCTCCTCGAGCCAAACGTTGATCTGACTGCCAGGCGTCACTATTGATCTGATTAGATTTCCCATACCTTCACGACCTTCTCTCTTCTTGCGACGATTCAGATTTCAGAAGGTGAATCATCACGTTCCTTTAAATATTCCCACGAAATCATAATTGCGGAGAGATTTCTGTGTCTATAAAATGACTTCTTTGTAGCACTTATTTGGATATCACCAAAAACAAATCTTCTTCCTTTCAGAGCAAAGAAAATCCTTGAGATCATGAGTTCACCAAATAACATCCTTGACATTTCCCGAAACAACATCCTTGACGAAGCGGCCCTTCGTCTTTATTATCACGACCGTCCTGCCGTGGCCGACATGGTCATGACGAAGGTTGATGGGACAGGGTTGAAGCAATTTGTGACAACCACTCCCAGGCACTTCCATGAAGATCTCCTTTGGGAGTTTCTCAAGGACTGCAAGACTAAAAAGGACGCCATATACGGGGCCTTCCGAGGGAGGCTGATACGATGGTCACGAGAGTCCTTCTCTCAGGACTTTGGACTTCCACGAGGTCCAGTATCAGTGATGGGATACAGATCCATGGAGCTAGCATCAGAATGGACTGCGTGGAGGAAATGGCGCCTTTCTCCATGGTTTAGGTTCTCGCCAACTCCTGCGGTAACCAGTCTTAGGTGCTCATATCGAGAGCTGTTCCATGTTGCCAACAACATGGTCCTGGGTGGAGATCCCAACGACATCTGCCTTACCAAGGAAGTCTGGCAAGTCATGTTGGCTTTGGACGCAGAGCTTGTCGAGGCTGATTGGGCTGGCCTCGTGTTCAAGGATGTCCGAGATTGCGTCCGGTTGTATCCAGCTGTTCCTCTCCTTCATGGCATGCAGTTGAGCTGGTTGTTGGAGCAGACTTTCCAAGAATTAGCAGAGGGACCTTCTCGCCTCCTGGATTCTGACTTTTATCCGTCAATAGAATAAATTGTAATTTCCTTTTGTTGTTGTTGAATGTAGGAAGTATCGTTGCTAAATATTAATGAACAACTTTTTCCCTTCATAATGATGTGTTAACCATGGGTGATACTTATCAACTGCTACTGCTTATTTCATCAGCAGAATATGTAAATATATCTGCTCAGCAATCTCTCCTCGAAGCAATAGTAACAATGAGTGTCACATAATTCCATTAGCGCTTTAAAATCAGCATCCACAACATCTTTAAGAAAAATAAGAATTCCAGAAAGAATGAAAGTACCATTTCATTCATCCAAGGTTCCATCCAACTCCATAAGACCCAATTTGATACATAATTCCTTGAATCTTGATTCGGCTAGCGGCTTCGTAAAAATGTCTGCTATCTGATCTTCAGTGCATATGTACCGAACATCGATATCCTTTTTCTCCTGATGATCTCGAATGAAGTGATGTCGAATATCAATGTGCTTTGTCCTGGAATGATGAACAAGATTCTTTGTAATGCACATGGCACTATTGTTGTCGCAGTAGATAGGCACACACTCGGGAGAAATCCCATAGTCTTGCAATTGTTGCCTTATCCATAAGATTTGTGAACAACAGCTAGCAGCGGCCACATATTCTGCTTCAGTGGTAGAGGTAGCAACAGAATGCTGCTTTTTCCTAAACCAGCTAATTAGCTTGTGTCCCAAAAATTGACACGTACCGCTCGTGCTTTTCCTGTCAATCTTGCATCCTCCAAAATCAGAATCTGAATATCCACTTAGTGCAAGACCGTCTGCTCTAGGGTACCAGATTCCCAGACCCTCTGTGCACTTCAAATATCGCACAATGCATTTAGCAATATCCAAGTGAGTCTTCTTTGGATTTGCTTGATATCTAGCACATAATCCGACGGCGAAAGATATATCCGGTCTGCTAGCCGTGAGATATAGCAGCGAACCAATAATGCCTCTGTAGAGAGTTGGATTCACATCATCTCCTTCCTTCTCGAGTGCAGCAATACACGTCGTGCTTATAAGGATCCTTAGACTCTTCGTCTTTTCAGGACAATATTTAGCAATCAAATCGCGTGTATACTTCTTTTGATGGATGAAAACTCCTTCGCTGGATTGTTAAACTTGCAACCCAAGAAAATAAGACATCTTTCCCATCATACTCATTTGGAAATTGCTGGTCATGAGCTTTGAGAATTTATCACATAATCCTTGATTCTTAGAGCAAAAAATGATATCATCGACGTATATTTGTACCAGCAAATACTTCCTTCATCTTCAATGCGAAAGAGAGTCTGATCAATCCTCCCTTTCTGAAAGCCATTCGTCAGCAAAAATTTGGATAGAGTTCCATACCAAGCTCTTGGAGCTTGTTTTAATCCATAGAGAGCCTTCTTGAGTCTGTACACTTGATTACCATGCTCGAACCCTGGAGGTTGCTCGACATAGACATCCTCCTTCAGTTCACCATTCAAAAAGGCACTCTTTACATCCATTTGCATCACGTCGAACTCATGATAAGCAGCGTACGCAAGGAATAAACGGATTGCTTCAAGTCTGGCTACTGGAGCAAATGTCTCATCCTTCTTGTTTTTGAACACCCATTTAGTGCCTATAACACTTTGATGTTCAGGTCTGTCTACCAGCTCCCACACATTGTTCCGTGTGAATTCTGCAAGTTCTTCATGCATTGCGTTCACCCAATCCAGATCTAGAAGAGCCTCTTCGACCTTTTTGGGTTCTTCGCTGGAGATATAACAAGCCAGCATAGCGTTCCCTTGTCTCATCATTAAGGGATCATTGACATCTCCTATGATATCTTCAAGAGGATGGGCGCGCAACCATGTTGGTCTGATTGGTCTGGCCACATTTCCTTCCCCTGCATGACCATTATCTTGTACATTGTTCTCCATAGCACCCTCCTGGTGCTCAGCATCTGGATTGGCTTCAACTGGAATAACTGCTGCCTGATTTCCTGGGACGGAGTTCTCCTCAGCAACTCTTTCAGCAGCTGGAAACTCAGCAGCGCCTCTGCCAAGATCTTCAACAGTAGGTATGCCTTCCCCTAAAGGAACATCCCTAGCTGTCTCCTCTTCATCTTCATTAAGCATCTCTAGCTGTGCTGCTGTAAGGTTTCGGCCTATACTCGGTTTACATTTATGCTATTATCTTTTCACATAGAATGTCTGAGTCAACAAGAATGTTGGTAGGTGTGGCCTCAGCATGATCACTTGCATCACCGGCCTGGTCAGCAATTTGGTCCCCCGCTGAGTGCGTCTGGTTTGGATTGCAGTCATTCATAGACTTAGTCGGATCAATACGCATATTCTCGAAAGAATTTAAAAATGTATGATTATTGACATCATCAGTCTCATGATTGCTATCATCTTTGCTTTTGTTTTCTCTGCGCACTAAAGTAGACTCATAAAAAATAACATTGCATGTTATTTCCACAATACCGGTAGTCTTGTTCAATACTCTATAACCTTTGTGAGTGGGGTGTCCATAACCAAGAAGTACACCCTCATCTGACTTAGGTGAGAAAGTATTGAGTTTAGATTTTCCGTTATTATGAATATAACATGTGGAACCGAATGCACGGAGATGAGTTATAGAAGGCTTACGACCATTGTACACTTCGTAGGGAATTTGATTAAATCTGCCATTGATAGCACTCCTATTCTGTGTATAACATGCCGTCATGACTGCTTCCCCCCAATACTTAGCAGGTAGTTTGGAATCAGCTAACATTGAACGAATGGCTTCCTTCAACGTCCGATTCCTTCTTTCTACTAGACCATTCTGCTGAGGAGTTCTAGCTGTGGATCTTTCGTGTGATATTCCAGCTTCAGCACAAAAATCCATTAGTACTCCATTACAGAATTTTGTTCCATTGTCAGAGCGAATTTTCTTTACAGTAACTTCTTTACTATTCTACTCCTTGAGAATCAGCTCCGGTAGGATAAGTTTCTCCTCATCCTTGGTCTTTAAGAGTCGTACCCATGTATACCTGGAAAAATCATCAACCACCACAAGTGTATATAGACGTTTACTTACAGTGGGTGGAGTGACTGGACCGAAGAGATCCATATGAAGTAATTCTAAGATCCTTTGTGATGTTTCTTTTTCAGGATTTGACTTAAAGGATGATTTGGTCTGCTTCCCTTGTTGGCATGCTTTGCATATTCCTTCCTTGCGGAAAGTCTCATTGGGCAGACCTATAACAAGCTTATTTTTGGCAAGGTGATTAATAGTTTTGAAATTCAAATGATTGAACCTCTTGTGCCATAGCCATGTTGTTTCTTCTTTGTTCAGGGTCAGAAAGCATGAATGTTGTTGTCCACTTTCCCAGTCAACAACATATAGACCACCCTTGCGGATGCCTTGAAGTTTTACTTCCCCTGTAACATAGTCAGCAATAGTACAACCTGTATTGACAAATGAGACAGTGTACCCATTCTCGCAGAGTTGGCTAATGCTTAGCAAATTGTGTTTGAGATTGGAGACGAGGGCTACATTGACTATTCTTAGCCCATTGCTTTCTATGCATCCTCTTCCCACAACTTTGCCTTCGCCATTATCTCCAAATTTGACTCTTGACCCATGTAGAAATTTTTGTAAGTCGGAGAACAGATTCTCATTTCCTGTCATGTGCGCTGAACATCCGCTATCAAGGATCCACTCGTTTGATATACTCGAAGTAGTATGAGCTTTTGGACCCTGTTCCTGCAACACAAGTGATTAAATTGATTTAGGTACCCGTTTAGCGTTGGGTCCTGCAGGATTAGCGGTGATCATTGTTCCTTTTGGAACCCACATTTTAGTGACTTTCAAGATTTTCTTCTTGATTTAACTATTTACCCTTGCTTCAATCTTTGGCTTAACATGTTTGACATGTTTATAACTTGGTGTGGTAGTGTGTTTGACCTTCCTTGCCTTTGAAAATATGAATGAATTAGGCTCGGGTCTTACATAGGTGTTCCTCCTATGTAGTGCGTTTTCATGATATATCGACCTTTTAGTATTATATCAATATTTCATTCTGTGGTGAAAGGTAGGTTTAGCTGTCCTCACGTTTGGAACATAACGCTCAGCATACCTTGGTTTTGCTGAATACGAACTAGTATATGCTCTCGAATTTTGCTGAGGTTCAGCTGACATATACTTAGTATTTGTTCTGTTGTTCCTCGGCTGAGGCTTAGCAGATTTGTACATAGCATTCACTCTTAAGTTCCTCTGCTGAGGTTCATGAGTAATATGCTTAGCAGATTCTGACTTAGGCTTCTGCCGAGGTCTAGCAGACGGATGCTTAGCAGCCTCGGAGACCTCTGCTGAGATTTTGCAGGCGTATTCTGCGAATGTTCATTCTTTTGCTCAGCACTTGGCTTAGCAGTAGATGATTCAGCAATAACAAGTCCTTTCTCTTTTTCAGCATTTATCAATCCAGCAGAAACGAATTGAATTGGTTTCTCCTTAGATGTGGTTGCTCTATTCGAATATCCAAGGCCTAAACCAAAGCGATCATTGTGATTTCTCTATTGGCTAACAATGGCATTGAGTACTGCCTTGCTGGATGTGTAATTGCAAATGCATCTTTCTTGGGGTCTATTTTTCAGAGTAAGATTCTCCTTTTCAAGATTATGAAAATTTGTCAATAATTCGGAGAATTTTACCTTAAGCTTTGAAAAATCTTCACTTTCAGACCTCAGTCTTCCGACTTCCTCGGTAAAATCCGTAATTTTGAGTTTCAGTGAAGCGTTTTCCCCAACAATTGCATTTTTAATTTCATACATTTTTGAGAATTCTACATTTAGCTTTGTGAGATAGTCTTCCTCAGAATCTAAGGTGAATTCCTCTGACTCTTCTATGAATGCGAAACTAGGAATGCTTACTGAAATTACCTCGTTGTCTTAGGCTGCTAGAGCCGTTTCAGCATCCTAGTGTTGGAATTGTATACATAAAAGCATTATGATTGGTATATTGGGAAATGTTATGTTTGATATACTGGTAATCATTAATGACTTGCAATAAACAACTCCTGTCTGAATTAACAATCATACGATGCGAACAAACACATCCAGTTATCTCGTCGATAGGGAGATCATACGGTGTGTAAGAGATCACAGAAGATCGTATAGATCGTTTGACCTAGTGAGATATAAACAGTTATCACAGCTGAGACAATTTCTGGTTTGGCTGTCGGTTTAGGCTGCGGCACACAAGTCCATAAGCGGTTTATCTTGAATGTTTTGTGTGACCGGTACATCTCAATGTATTGATAGGATCAACAGTGAGATGAACCATTCTACTTGACATATGAATGAGTAAAGATCTCGGTAACTTGGTCGGATCTAAAGTCTATTGAAAGTTGAGGGGCACACATGGGTTGACTGTCACTTTGACTTGCTATGGTGGAGAGTCTTACATATACTCGTATATCTGCATCTTGGGTGATGGCAGTTTGTGTGGGGTTTCCTCAGGCTGGATTTAGATAACCATATCCGTTTCAGGATGGTGACATTCCCTGGGAAGCTCACGAAGTTCGTTATGCTAAGTCCTGCAGGCTGAATCATTGATTCAAGCATAAGCGATAAGGGTTGAGTGGTACTACTCAGGAATAATAAGAGATTAATTAATTACAGCTAATTGTCATACGCTGAATTAATTAATGAATGTCTGAAACCTTAAATATGGGGATTAACCAAGTCAATGCAACCCGTTCCTAATAACGTGGTAATAAAGGGGTAGGTCAGCATTAATTCTCTGGTGGCATGAATTAATGTTTATTAATTAATTATGTTCTGGGTTGAACATGGAATTAATTAATAGGAGGCCCACTTTATTATTTGCATTTGATCCCTGGTCTGGCCCAACACTGCTCAGAGCCCATTAGGGTTTATTAAACCCTAATAGCCCATTCTCAGATCTATATAAATAGATGAATCTCTCACTTGCCCACATAAGTTTAAGTTTGATTTTCAAATCAGAAACCCTAGAGAGATTGTGAGAGAGTGGGCGGCTGTAGATCCGGTAGCGTATCCTCACCAGATTTTCGGATCGAGCAAGGGAACAGATCAGAAGATCAGATCTGTAGGAACACCATCGTTTTGATCGATTCCAAATTCAGATCTGCACCATCTTCATTGCCATCATCGATCTAGATCTATAGATCAGTCCTTGGAGTTTCAGGTATTCCTTTGGATCTACGAATTAAATTAAATAGGAGCATGCATAGGGCATTCACTGTTTGTCATGACATTTATTTTGATATCCATAAATCGAATCCGGAGTTTTAATAAATGGCGATTCATGTCGCCTATTGTAGACTCAGTTCCTACAATTGGTATCAGAGCCAGGTTCGTATTTTATGGCTCTGTCGGAAAATAAAATTGACAAACAATTTATGCATGTTTTTTAATTTATCGTGGATTGATTTAAATTTGTCGTGGATGGTTTTTGTTCTCGTGGCCCCTCTCTGGTTTTTGGTTTTAAATCGCGAGAAAATCTGCGATTAGATTGATAGGAAAAATCATGTAATAGACTAGATCTATTTGTTTGTATTTCTATTATTCAATCTGTAAACCAAATCTGAGATCCGAAAAAACACGAAGAGCTCAGTTCAGATCCGATTCGACGGTAGACTCAGATTCAGCTCTTGCCTTGGCAGGATTCGCCGGCGGCGGCGACGGCAGGCGGCGGCGCTGCTGGCTGCAGCGGCCGTGGGTGGTGGCGGCGCGGCAGAACTCTGTTCTGCTGTGTGGCTGGGCTGCGCCCTCTCCCTCTCGCGCTGCCATGGTCGCCGGTGAACAGCAGCAGGTGCAGCGAGCACGCGGAGGTTTTCCTCTGCGAGCAACAGTCGCGCACGGCAGGGGTGGTGGCTTGCTCGGCCGTCGTGCGCGGCAGCATCCTCCGGCCTGGGCTGCGGTTCGTGATGGCTGGGCACGAGCGAGAGTAGGCGCGCGCAGGCTGCGCGCGGCGGTGGTGATTGTGCAGACAGCGCACCGTCGGTTGGGGGCACAGGCGGAGGGCGCGCGCGAGCCACCTGCGTGCGGCGGCCCTGCGTTCGGTGGCTGAGCAGCGCGCAGGTTGCAGATACGCGACAGCAGAGCGGCGGTCGGGCTGCGCGAGGCTGGGCATCGGCGGCGCGACTTCTGGCGGCGAGAACAGAGGCGAGGGCGGCTGGTCTGAGGCGGCGGCGGCCGTGGACCTCTGGGCGGCGGCGGCTAGGGTTTGGGTGTTGAAGGAGGCGGCTGGAAACCCTAGCTGTGAGCTAGGGTTTGCTGCTAGGGTTCAGATCCGGGCTGGGCGCGGGCCTGGCAGCCCGGAGGCGGCCCGAACTACTGAAAACTAGGGTTTTTGCAACCCTATGGGCCTGAAACCCTAATTCCTGGCCCAAACTGCTGCATTTTTATTCCAGCCCAAAGTTGCAGATTTCAAATTAAAGAGTGGGAGCCCAGTTTGAAGATCTGTATTAAATTAAAGCCTTGTAATAGATAGGTTTAATTTTATTTCCCATGTAATTGCATCAAGGGGCCACGAGAAATTTTATTTGTTTATTTAATTAATTTCTCGTATGATGTGATTTATTATGTGCGCAATAGTAAATAATAGGAAAGCATGCTACTGCTTTTATTATTTTTAAAGCATGTTGTAGATAATAGGGAAGCATGTTATTGCTTTATTATTTACTGTTCAAAGCATGCTTTATGTGATTTATTTTATGTATTAAATTATGTCTATAAATTCCGGAATCATGTTGGGAAATATGATGGAATTTTAGATGTGACATAATTTATGGAACATAAAATAATCTGTGCGCATAAGAACCTTTTGAAAGAAAAAGACTAAGCAAGATTTTTTAATTAAAATCAACAAGACCTCCACAATGCGGTCTCTTATTAGAAGTGGGCAGTGAAGTGAGTAGACGTCTACACGACCGTAGCCTGCTTGCTTTATTTGTTCATAAGTTCTAATAGATGAGATTTCTAAATAAAACATTTAAACATGTGAGAAGTGGACGGTGAAGTGAGTAGACGTCTACACGACCGTAGCCTGCTTACTTTATTTGTTCATAAGTTCTCTAGGATTGTTTTAAATGAGATAACAAAGGTTGTAAGAGGCATGCGTCATGGGTCTAGTACGTATGACAAATCGTCCTTTTAACTTCCGGATTTAGAATTGTGGTCAAATGCTTAGATGTTGCCTGAGTACTAACTCATGAATGATGTCCCTGCTCAGATAGGTTGAACATGGTCTTAGTTTTATCTCCGATTATTAATTTCATTTGCCGGCAAATACCTGGCATGGATTGAAATTAAAGACTGGAACTTCAAAGAGCAGTCTGGTTAGGTGGTCTGCTGTAAACGTCTTCGAAATGAGCTTGCAGTAGATGCACCTAGGCAATTGGGGGAAACAATTGTATTGGTTTATCAAAAGGTTACAATGCATATTTGTTTCAATGTTCTGCATGTATGTACTTACTTTAATCAATTATTGTTTTCAGATATGTCTATGAATAATGTCATAAATATCTTGCACAAAATCAATTAACTGGTCCGAATTTCCTGGAATGGAAGCGCAACTTGGATTATATCCTAATTGCAGAGGAACATAAATATGTTCTTAACACTCCGTGTCCAGCTGTCCCCACTGCTGAGTCAACTGATGTGGAGCGGAACCTCTATGACAAGTGGGTCAAGTCTAACAATGTAGTCAAGTGCTACATGATGACCACTATGTCTAAGGTGCTCTAGCAACAACATCAGCACTATGACAAAGCAGCTGAGATTATGGATAGTCTGACAGTTACTTATGGGGAATCGGATAGAGCTGTCAGATTTAAACTCATGAGGGAAATCGTGAGTTGTAAAATGACTGATGGTAGCTCAGTGAGGGAGCACGTTGTTTCCATGACTCATCTCATGGATGAACTGACGTTACATGGAGGAGGTATTGACGGGGAAGCCCAGGTCGATATCATACTCAACTCACTTCCGAAGTCTTTTGAGAACTTTAGGCTGAATGTTGTCATGAGTAAAAAGGAGTACACTCTGAATGAGTTACTCAGTGACCTCATGGCGACTGAATCAGTCATGCAACCTAAAAAGGCAGTCTTGGTTTCTTTCGGTAATCGCCCTGTTTCATCGAAAGATGCCAAAGGGGTGATTGGAAAGAAATTCAAGAAGATAGCCTTTGGAAGCAAAAGTTCTGGGAAAAAGAAGACTGTGACACCGGGGAAAAAGGGCAAGTGTTTCCGTTGTGGAAAAACTGGTCACTGGAAGAAGGATTGTCTGACCAAGCGGGTTGGACAAGGTACGTCATTAGCACTTGTAACGGAAACATGTTTAGCATCTGTTTCTACCCATTCGTGGGTAGTGGATACTGGAGCTACTGATCATGTTTGTTACACTTTGCAGGGATTCAGGCTGACAAGGCAGCTGAATGATGACGAGGTAACGATCTCCATGGGTAATGCTGCTCGTGTGTCTGCAGTAGCAGTTGGAGATGTTACATTGTGCTTTCAAGACAATGTTTTGATTTTAAGAGATGTTTTGTATGTGCCGGATTTTCGGCGGAACCTTATTTCTGTTTCCAGTTTAATAAATGATGGATTTTCAGTTATTTTTGATAGTCATGTTACTATCAATGGCAATAACGGTGTTATCTGTCGTGGGATACAGAAAGACTCTCTTCATATCATAACTTGTTTGCATAAATCTTTCGTGAATGCTGCATATAACTCATTTAATCATAAGAAGAGAAAGGTTTCATCTTCTGATGAGGATCTTACATATCTATGGTATCTGAGACTAGGTCACATCAATCTAAAGAGGATCAAGAGACTCGTGGATGATGGAACGTTGGATTCAATCCAGGTAGTTCCACATCGAGTTTGTGAATCATGTATAGAGGGAAAGATGACGACCAGGCCTTTCAAGGCAAGTCAGTCTCGAGCAAGTGATGTGTTGGAACTGATCCACTCTGATTTATGTGGACCTATGTCTACGCAAGCTCGTGGAGGATTTAAGTATTTTGTCACTTTTATTGACGATTACTCCAGATACGGGTATGTTTACTTACTTCACTATAAGTCTGAATGCCTTGAGAAATTCAAGGAATTCAAGGCGGAAGTAGAGAAGAAGTTAAACAAGACCATTAAGTCATTACGATCTGATCGTGGTGGTGAGTATCTCAGTGACGAGTTCTTGCAGTTTTTATCAGAGCATGGGATTACATCCCAATGGACCGCACCAGGCACTCCTCAGCAGAATGGTGTGGCGGAAAGAAGAAATAGGACTCTTCTTGAAATGGTTAGATCTATGATGAGTTATGCGAACTTGCCTGTTTTGTTTTGGGGCCACGCGTTACTAACAGCGGCGTACCTGCTGAACCTGGTACCTTCTAAGTCAGTTCCTAAAACACCCTCGGAACTCTGGCATGGGCGAAAGCCCAGTGTGTCAAAGATAAGAGTGTGGGGCTGTCCGGCATATGTTTTGTCGAAGGAACCTGATAAGTTAGAATGTAGGTCCAAGCTAATGCTGTTTGTGGGATACCCCAGACAAACGAATGGTGGTTATTTCTACTGTCCTGAGGATCAGAAGATCGTTGTTAGCACCAACGCAAGATTCTTAGAGGACGAGTTTGTGAAAAACCACAAATCCAAAAGTGATATCATTCTCCAAGAAATTGGAGACGATGATGTGCTTTCATTGGGAAAACCCCGTGGCAGATTGAGTGTACCTCTCGAAGGTATGGAACCAATTGCACGGTCGCCAGTGCAAGGATTTGATCCACAAGTAACTGCACCAACTGCTGATGCAGTACCAGTGCTCCGTCGTAGTGGGAGGGTACCTCACCAACCCGAGCGGTATATGTTCGTGGGAGAGTCTTCGGACTTGATCCCGGAAGACGGACTAGATGATACCGACCCATGGACATACGACGAAGCAGTAAATGACAAAGATGCTGAAAAATGGCATAAAGCCATGGATTCAGAAATTGAATCAATTACCTCTATGGATGTATACCAGAAGTCTGCGCTACCTGATGGCTTTCGGGCCATAGGTTGCAAATGGGTATACAAATGGAAGAAAGGTTCGAAAGGAGAAATAACGGCTTTTAAAGCCAGGTTGGTGGCGAAGGGTTATAGTTAAAAGGAGGGCATTGACTATGACGAGACCTTCTCACCGGTAGCCATGCTCAAATCCATTCAAATTCTTCTATCCATAGCAGCACATATGGACCTAGAAATCTGGCAGATGGATGTCAAAACCGCGTTTTTAAACGGGTACCTTGAGGAAGGTCGTGACATCTGTATGCAGAAGCCAGAGGGTTATGTGAAGGATGGTGAAGAGCATCTTGTCTTGAAGCTAAAGAAGTCCTTGTATGGACTTAAACAAGCTTCACGGTCATGGAACAAACATTTCGATGATGTGATTAAATCCTATGGATTTTCACAGTGCGAAACCGAAAGTTGTGTGTACCGATTAAACCTCAGCAGAAGCGTGGTATTCCTTGCACTTTATGTAGATGACATTCTTCTATTCGGCAACGATGTGAAGGTGTTGTCAGACATAAAGAGATGGTTATCCGAACAGTTTCAAATGAAGGACCTAGGAGACGCTGGATACATCCTTGGGATTAAAATCTTGCGTGATCGCAAGAAAAGGATGTTAAGCTTGTCTCAGGCCGCTTATATTGATACTGTGATTGTCCGTCTTAGCATGCAAAATGCTAAGAAAGGATTTGGATTTCCAGGCGGATCAGGATGAGAAGAGATCGACCTCGGGCTATGTGTTCACCTTGGGAGGTGGAGCTGTATCATGGAGGAGTGCGAAACAGAAATGTATCGCAGACTCCACCATGGAAGCTGGGTATGTGGCAGCTTCAGAGGCTTCTATAGAAGCAATATGGCTCCGGAACTACCTCCAAGAGTTAGATATTGTTCTGAGTTTGCCCAAGACTATCACGGTATATTGTGATAATGCTGGTGCAGTAGAAAACTCTAAGGAACCAAGAACTCACAAGGCGTCTAAACACATAGAGAGAAAGTACCACATCATACGAGAAATCGTAGCGAGGGTCGATGTGCTAATAGATAAGATGAACATTGAGGATAATCTAGCAGATCCATTTACAAAGGGCTTACCTCAGAAGGCATACGAGGGTCACGTTCGTAGCCTAGGACTGAGGTAGATGCCGGCCACCTAGTGACCAAATGTAATAGCTAGATTAGAATAGACACATGTTATACTCTGGAAAGTAATGGTATAATGCTTTGAGTATAAGTGGGAGATTGTTGGAATTGTATACATAAAAGCATTATGATTGGTATATTGGGAAACGTTATGTTTGATATACTGGTAATCATTAATGACTTGCAATAAACAAC
>JAPKLW010001755.1:65262-82093 GCA_026898455.1 Plectranthus barbatus | reverse complement strand
TAATTAATAGGAGGCCCACTTTATTATTTGCATTCGATCCCTGGTCTGGCCCAACACTGCTCAGAGCCCATTAGGGTTTATTAAACCCTAATAGCCCATTTTCAGATCTATATAAATAGATGAATCTCTCACTTGCCCATATAAGTTTAAGTTTGATTTTCAAATCAGAAACCCTAGAGAGATTGTGAGAGAGTGGGCGGCTGTAGATCCGGTAGCGTATCCTCACTAGATTTTCGGATCGAGCAAGGGAACAGATCAGAAGATCAGATCTGTAGGAACACCATCGTTTTGATCGATTCCAGATTCAGATCTGCACCATCTTCATTGCCATCATCGATCTAGATCTGTAGATCAGTCCTTGGAGTTTCAGGTATTCCTTTGGATCTACGAATTAAATTAAATAGGAGCATGCATAGGGCATTCACTGTTTGTCATGACATTTATTTTGATATCCATAAATCGAATCCGGAGTTTTAATAAATGGCGATTCATGTCGCCTATTGTAGACTCAATTCCTGCACCTGGTTCTCCTCTGCATCAGCAAACTGATAATCCTCAATATTTGCCATTAGAACGAGCATGGCTTCCTCATCGTCTTCCTCAGAAGAGAGATAATATTCTTCATCATTTTCCGGGATGTCCTGTGCTTCTGTTCTTATTAGGAGCGCCCGTTTGACTGCTTTAACAGCACGTCTTTCAAATCTTTCCTTTAGTCGCTCTCTCTCTTCCTTGCTAACTTTCGGACAATCATGCTTCAAGTGGTCAGGAGAACCACATTCGAAGCAAGTCCTAACCTTTCGCTCTGCTGAGCGGGAAAATGAGGATGACGGTTGAGCATCCTTGGTTTCTTTCTCGGACTTAGCTTCCATCAGCAACTTCTGGAGCCTTTTCATTTGTTCTTCCAGCTCGTTGATCTTTATATCGACAGGCTGAGGGCTCGAGGTTGTCGGCACCTCCTTAGTTGGTGTTGCTGGAGTGGATCTTTCTTGATTGTGGTAGGGCTTTTTCAACTTGAACTTATTGAAATCTTTTTTAGCAAAATATGCTATATCCTGAGAGCCAGCAGCGGATGTAGATGATGCTTGAGCTATGGCTGCTTCATTCCTTTTTAACTGTTGTATTATAAACTCATATGATTTAAGTTGAGCGAATACCTCAGAAGTAGTCATGTTGTTGAGGTCTTTTTCACTCAGACTGGTCATTTTAACAAACCAGTCTTCTCTGGGATACAGCTTGGAGATGATCTTGTGGTTCATTTCTCCATTATCATATTTCTTTCCAAGGTTGTTGAGTTCCCCAATAATCGTGTTGAAACGCTCCTCCATAGCTTGTATGGATTCTCCTGCAAGCATTGAAAAAGATTCATATTTATCTACAGCTACCTGCAGTTTGTTGCGTTTCATCTGGTCTGTCTCCTGAGAGGAATTGCACACGTATTCCCACATTTCCTTAGCGGTGTCAAAGTCAAGCGCTTTTTCTTTCATCAGCTTTGGTAGGGAATCCAGGATTAGTTTCTTTGCCACATGCTCTAGTTGAGCTCTCTTTTTATCCTCGCTAGTGTATTCCTCAAAATGTTTTGGGACCATATCAGGTCTCGGGGGTCTTGGAGCCCTTGGTTCTCCATCAGCAGCATCTTCATCAACATCATGTCCTATAAAGGTGTTAGCTTTCATGATTTTAATAGGACCTCTTACCAGTACATCCGCCATCTCAGGATGTATGCTCTGGAGTTGTATGAGCGCAAGCTTTTTCCATGAGGTAAAGTTCTCTCTGTCATACTTCCCAAGCGAATGGTTCAACATTTTGTCTCCTGAGCTAGACAAGCAAAACACAGAGAAACAAGTAAAAGTGCAAGGAAAATACAGATCTGGTCTTAAGCGACTCAGAAGCAGTCGGTTTTTCAACCTCCTGCTCTGATACCACTTGTTGGTCCTTAATTTTCAGAGTCGTCGTGTTAGATAAACTTACGAAATGCAGCGGAATAATAAATCGTCACTTACACTTTATGTTTTACCTTTCAAGGTTAGTTAAGCTCGGAGATAAATTAAGTTTCTTCACAGTTATACACTAGCAATATGATTGCTAGGTTTCAAATCTTATGAGCATTGTAACAGTAAAAGAACACATTATTTATAGTGGTTCGATCAAACAAGATCTACGTCCACACCTTAGCCGATATGCTAAGAATTCACTAAGTAAGTATACAGATTACAAGGATTCCCCTTTTACAGTTAAGTAGGCAGTGAGCTTTCGGCCTGGCTACTTGACAGTTATCCTCCGATAACCTGAACTCCTCAGATGTTGGTTCGGCTGGGTCAAGGGCACACCTTCGAAACTCCTGCCTTGCCTGATTTGGAAGTTTTATAGTCACTTCCTGACTTTCCTTGAATACGGCTAAGTGCCCGTCTGAGTCTAGACCTTTTCAGGTGGTCGACTTTTAGATTCTTTCTGAAAAGAAAAGAATCCAAATGATTGAGAATTCTTGAATGCAATCAATAATATCTTCAATGGAGTGTCAGTAAATCAATGAGCGACACTTCTGGTTGTTGAGAGCTTTTAATATTCTTTCACAAGGCTCTCAACTGACTACTTTTTCTTTGTTCACTTTGTCAAAGGAATCTTTTGCTTGAGTGTTCGTGAATTTCTGAAGTGAGAAAAGCAGTAGTAGTTGTAGTTCTCTCTTTTGGACCTTCCTTTTATAGGTGGAGATTCAAATCTTGAATCTCCATATCCGTTAGACACAACGTCTCTTTTGTC
Source organism: Plectranthus barbatus (assembly GCA_026898455.1). Classification (NCBI taxonomy): domain Eukaryota; kingdom Viridiplantae; phylum Streptophyta; class Magnoliopsida; order Lamiales; family Lamiaceae; genus Plectranthus; species Plectranthus barbatus. The sequence goes on along the minus strand of JAPKLW010001755.1, from coordinate 79,336 downwards.
CGAGAGTAATAAGACTTGTTCAGTCGCTTTTTGTTCTCGATCTGTACTTTCCGAGCTTCTTCGGGAAAGTCTCGTCCTTTGTGTGTACTTTTTGTCAGAACGGCAGTAAGGCTTCAGCCTTTGACATTCTGCTATGCTATTTGTCTTGATTTGCAGAATATTTTCGTTGACACTCGAACCTTTGACTTCTATTCTGCTAGCATCCTTCAGGATTTATTAGCAAATGCTAAAACCTTAGCATTCTGCTAACACATGTCTTCTAGCAGACGCTGTCCTTCGGTATCTGCTAGGAATTGCGTAAGTCTTCTAGCAAACGCTTTCCTTCGATGTCTGCTAGGAATAGCGCATGTCTTCTAGCAAACGCTTTCCTTCGATGTCTGCTAATCTATTACAACTCAATAGATGACCTATACAGGACATTACATGATATGCTAGACTTATCTATAGTTCAGCAAATGATCGACCAAATGCTAAGGTTTGATTCAACAAAACCTTTTACAAATAAATCCTAAGGGAGATTTTAGGAATAATTTCCCAACAAGTTAAGAAATGAAAAATTAAGTGGTGAAAAAGATTTGTGTAAAAGAGCTCAAATAATAATTAGAATTCTCATAAACTCTCTGAAAAGAAAAAAAATAATATATGAAAGAGAATAAGAGACTCAAAATGAGCTAGAAAAAATTGTGTGTTGTTGATATATATGAGGAGGTGAGGTGGATGAAGTTAGATGGTGGGTTGAAATTTATTGAGAGTAATTAACTCATTTTAGTTTTAGTCACTTGGCCAAATTTTCCTACCCCTCAGAAAAAGCCTATGTTACAATCTATTGAAAGTCCTTTTTGATCTTAGACTTGTGTGCACATTCTAGCAGTGGAGATAGTAGAAAATTTGCAAGCCTATGGTAGAAATACATTCATACATGTGTTGAGTGCTTTCATCTTTATCCTGTACACTTGTGAGTTGAGCGAAACACTTCCTGTGAGTTCTTCCACTGTTAATGGATTTTCTGTCTCTTTCAAACTGCTTGTAGAGAGTGGATTTTCGACCCTTGACTGTGATGAATCTTGTGAGGCATTGCACTCTAATTACCTGATCTTTTGATTTTTTTCTTGCATATTGATTGAGGACAATAAAACGTTCAAGTTTGGGGGGTTTGATAAGTTCGTTATTTCACTCACTTATCCATATTATTTTATACTCCCTCCGTCCCGCAATATTAGGCACACTTTCCTTTTCGGTCTGTCCCGTTTATTAGGCACATTTCCAAAAATGGAAAAAATTAACAAATCCTAATTTTTAATTAACTACACCCTAATTTACCTCCTTACCCCCACTAAAACCTTAAATTCCAACTCTACCCCTCATAACCCAAAATCCCCACCCCCAAATTATAATCTTTCTCACTTCCTGCGCTGCTGCACCACACTTCTCTCCATCCTCCCCACACCCCAAAGATGTGCGCCGACGAGTACGTGAGCACGGGAAGGAGGACGACAGCGGCATCCCGCACTCCTGTCGTCCAAATCAAACAGCGGCGGCCATGGGAAAGAGGACGACACCACCTCCACCGCTGCCACGACATCACTGTTTGAGGTCCCGCCGCTGGCTAAGCTTTCGTAGCTGCTGGTCCGCGAGAACGCCGGCGAGACTCTCGTTGGCTTCGGCAGATACACTTTTGTCTTGTGAGGAATAGGCTCGTTAGCCACCACTGCTTGATTCCTCTTCACATTCACAGGTCCTCGTCCTTCCCCGCCGGCAGAGGCGGAGGCGACTTTTGTTTCTTCCATTTTTTTTTTTTTTTGTCTTGTATGCTGAACCCTCCTAGGCTCAGGTCCACATCCGGCAGCATTTTCTCTGAGCTCTCCTCGCCCGCCTCCAGTTTGAACCGGTATCCAATCCCGCCCACAACTGCGTCGACTGCTGTGTTGCCGTGCACCAGGATTCTGCCGCCCAATCTTCCCCACGCGCCGGCCGTAGACATTTTTTTATTGACTTAATACATTGATTTTTTAGATTTGTAATTAGTGAATATTTTAATAATATTTTATATGTTAATACATCTTTAAACCTTATTTCCATCTTTTGTCTTGGTTATTGTGCCAACTCCCTCTGTGCCTAATATAGCGGGACGGAGGGAGTACTATTTTATGTAGTTTTCTTGAGTTTATATATATATTTCAGGAATGAGTCTATACTATATGGTGTTACGCTTGTCATGGAGTGTTTTTACAGGTTTTAGGCTTAAATTCACTGAAAAACTGTTCTAAAAGAAGTGACGTGCAAGAGTAGCAGTGAAGGGTTCTTCCACACAAGGAATTCGAGATATTGGCGCATGGAAATGGATAGATTTTATAGTTAGCTTTCCAATGCAACTGGAATCAGGTCAATTGGAGTTTGGGAGTGAGAGTTATGGCCAAAACCGTGAGACCGCGCAGATCAACTTTGACCGAGGCGAGATCGACCTCGAACGACGGGTGAAGAGACGCGCGTCGATTGACGTAGAGCCACATCGATCAAAGTGCGCGTCAAAAGGGCAAAAACTCACTTAAATTCGAATTATATCATATCTTTAGCCCTAGACTTGATAAGATACATATCCACCCCTATAAATACCTATCTAATTTTGAGTTTTAGGTACCTTTTATCACCTTTATCATGGAGTACTTTACATCTTTTAGCATTCAACTTACTTTATTTTCCAGCACGAACCTTTATTTATGTAAGTTACTTTTATGCAATTTAATAATATGCTTTTTTTTGGTTTTCTATCTGCGACGTGTGGTTAGAAACTCTAGTGGATTCTAGGGCAACGAATATCAATCAAATGCATGTTTGATTGATTAACATTGAATTGCTTGGTTTTGAATTCCTGTTTGAATTATTACGATTCAGAATTAATCAGATCGAAAGATATAACTAATTCTAGGTTTATAGTTGTTAATTGAAGGACTGAAAAGAGAAAATTAATAACAGGAAAATGAATTCGAATACAATTAACAATCTGTCCTAGGGGAAGATAGTGATTGTAGGGTTAATTTGTGGATTTATGAAAGGTTGATTAGTACTGCGTTATTGAGGCCGACAAAACATATATATTCACATGCTAGTAACCTAGCCTGTAATTGTCTGACCAAGAAACTATAGTATATTATGATTTCCCACCAATGCAAGTTAATTAATTGATATGTGTTTTGATTGATAGTTCGCCCTATAGACTGTGTCCCTTTAATTTGATTTCCCAAACTCTTTAATTTTCTGCATTGCTATCTTTACTTTTTAAACTTAAAACCCCTGATTTTCTATTTACTCAAACAATAGATTATAGGATCGTGGCTATTACATAAAATAATTTCGTTACACAATTCCTCTGGGTTCAACAACCTTAGGGTACTCTTATATATTTATTTGAAACTGTGTCTGCAATTAATCTGTAGAATTTTACAGTGATCACTAAGTCGAGACCTTAGCAAGAAACGTCCAAGATTAACTTAATACTTCCGCTGCATATAAAACACTCTGATCGGGGACCAACAAGGTAGCAACAATCGATGCTGAGATCGAAGTTGGAATTTGACATGAAGTTCATGTCGATCGACATGCCATGTGTCGATCAACACGGAAGCCCGAGAAGGAAAGCTTCGCCCGATATGGACATATCTTTTATTTAGAGCCCAATACCTTTGGAGATATATTTTCTCCTCTATAAATACCTCATTAGCTCAAAATTTAGAGGACATCTTTCATATAATTTTTATTTAATTATTGGAGTTTTTCAAGACTTCAAGGTTCCTATTTTAATTATAAGTCTTTTATGAATTTTAATGAAATGTTTGCTTTTTTCTATCGATGATTTGTGGCTAGAAGCCTGTTAGGATTTTTGTTATAGAAATCCTTCCCTTATTTTTATATTTTGGTGGGTCAAAGGTGGTAAAAATCATCTTAGTCAGTTTCTAGAGTTAGAAAATTGTAATCCTTGTATAGGATCAACCGAGTTGCTATAGAACTTAGTGGCTGAAGACCGAGCATAGAAAATGCTCGAGAACTTATGAAGTGTACGTGCTCAAAACTTGGTTTCCACCAAGTATGGCCATAACCAAGACTGAGTTTGGGTACTCAGTATAGTGGTTTTCCATACTGACTAGGAGAAGTCAGTATGATGGTTTTCCATACTGACTATGGGAAGTCAGAAAAAGAGCCTCTACCTTGAAAGCACGAGCTAAACGAAGACATCCAAGCTCAGTCAGAATTTGGCATATTCGTGCCTAATTAAAAGTCAGTATGAGGATATCCAAACTTGGGTTCCTCGGACTGAAATTTAGTTTGACACAAGGCTAGTGAAAAGCTGACACAGCAGAGCAAAGCAGGGCAGACCAGACCTATAGTACGGGCTATGATTGGATGACATTTTCCATGTGTCTAATGATTGGATTAATGTGTCTAATGGCCATAAATTCAAAATGCTCGAGGATTCCTCTATAAATAGGTTTTCCCTTCAACCTTAAAAGGTTACGAATTACGCACAACAAAGAGCATATATCATAGCTGACAGTCTGCTCAATTCACTCTCAAACTCTCTGAGTTTCCGTGTTTCCATACACGAGACTTGAGTTCCCGACTCAAGTTGTTTCTCCGTGCTACTCTCGCTTAGTACGAGGCTGAAGCTTTATAGCTTAAGCTACTCTTTGGTGAATATATCTTTCTAAGATATATTCACAGCAGTCAGTTTCCTACTCTGGGATTCTAATTCTCATGGGTTTTTGCCAACCACTTGTGTTCTGGGAAGTACAACAAACATCCAACCAGTGGGAAGAAGGCTGCGGGGTGCCGTCCTCATTTCAACTTGAAGGCTAAGCGTGCAAGGAGTTACTAGGCAAGTGACCACAACAAACCAAAGAACGGAGCACCGATGGGTTGGGTATAGATCGTTAGGAGGCTTGTATTATACTTAGTGATTTTCCAGACCATGTGTTTGAAGAGTGGACGTAGGATTTTTAGATCCGAACCACTATAAAATATCCTCTGTTCTTTACTGCTTTCATTTAAGTTTTCGTCTTTATTTTGTTTCACAAAACTGATTTTCAAACCTTCAAAACTTGTCCAAGTATTGAAGTGTTTATTCTGTGAAAATTACTTAATAAACGCCAAACCAAAGCTTAACGTCTTTTAAGTACCCTAGACTAAGCTAACGGTCAGTTTAGGAGAACAAGTGCAACTCATATTTTCTTCCGCTGCATATTACGTACTCTAATTTTGGGACCAATAAGTGGTATCACGCACCAAGGTTCTTACAGACCAAGGTTTTGTTGACTCGCTTAGGACCAGATCTATTTTTTTCCTTGCACTTTGCATGTTTTTGTGTATTCAAGCTTAGGTACGCAGAGATGACAAACTTTACAATGCTTCCCAAGTATACACCAGAAAATTTTGACATATGGAAGAAGCGCTCACTAATAATGCTGAAGAATGTCCATCCAGAGATGGTTGAGGTTTTGTCCACTGGACTTATAAAGATTATCAAAGTAAATACTCAGGTTAGAGGAGCAGGAGGTCTGAAGATAGTGGACAAACCATACGCTGAGTGGATGAACAAGGATATAATTCGTTCTCAGCTGAATTCAGTGGTCATGGAGCTCATCCTTCAATCCCTACTAGAGTCTCTGGTTGTCGAAGCTCTTGCCTACGACAACGCCAAGTGGATGTGGGAATTATTTGGCACCCTTTGCCAAGAGACTGACCAGATGAAGCGAAACAAGCTTCAAAATTGTGTAGATAAGTATGAGTCATTCGAAATTCTTCTGGGTGAAAATATTAAATCTATGGAAGCAAGGTTTAATGCTATTCTCTGTGAACTAAAGAATTTGGGGAGAAAGTATAACATTGCAGATGTCAATGCAAATATACTTTCAAAAATGCCCAATGAAGACTGGTTTGTCAAGGCCACAAGTTTGAAGGAGAAGGATCTCCCCGAGATGACGACCAAGGATGTGTTCGCTTACCTGCAAGCCCATGAGTGGGATATCCAAATGGAAAACTGGAATGAAGTAGTGTGGAATATCAGCACTCATCCCGAAGAAGACGCTGCCTTCTTTGCAAAGGGAGATTTCAAGAGAATGCCTCATAAGCCTTACCAAGCTGGCAAATCATCTGGCCAGACATCTACATCAAAGTCAATGCCAACACCTTCCTACTAGAAGGAGGAGGAAGAGAGCTCAATTGATGAGCTTGAGGAACAGATGAGGAAGCTGGCGAAGCTTCTTGAGAAAGCCAAAGCCAAGAATGATGGTTCACAACCCAGTGAACAAAAATTCAGCAAGAGACCTCCCAAGGCGTGCTTCAAGTGCAACTCCCCCAATCACCTCAAGTACAAGTTCCCGATGGTATCCAAGGAGGAAAGTGAACACCTGAAGAGAGTATTCGAGAAGAAAGCTTCCAGAGCTGTTGCAAAGGCCATGCTCTCCAGAACTAAGGTGCCAGACATCTCAGATAATGATGATGGCTACTATACTTCGGATGACAAGGCCGTGCAAGAAGCATTCCTAGTGCTGACAGCCAAGTTTAGAGAAGAAGAAGGAGCATTTGAATCCGAAGAAGAAGGAAATAAAGATGAGTCGCAGAACAAGGTAAATATTTCAAACTCAGTTTCTATTCCTATATTATGCATTGAAGAGGACTCTGAATCTTATTGCTCGGATTCAGGGGATATAACCTTCGAATTTTAAATAAAAAAATTTCAAAATTTTATGAATTAAAAATGTTTTAGCTGGCGATAATGCCTCACTGAAACTTAAAGTTTTAAAACTGACTGAGGATATCCAAGGATCGAAGTCAGTAAGTGATGAGCTAGCCATGCTTAGAGAGGAGCATTTAATCTTACTTGAAAATTTTAAACTCTCTCTGAAGAATGCGAATCTCAAAAACTGAAAATTGCTAGTGACAAAAAACTTATTTGCTCACTTTATTCTAGCACTAGCAAAGTTTCAGAAGCCCTATGCTTACAACGAGATCCATCTGATAGGTCAGGGCTAGGATTTTCCGAAAACTTTTTGAGCAATCATGCATCAACCTCCGAAACTAGAAATATTTCTAATCATCATTTTAAAAAATTCTTGTTTAGAGGTTAAGCTATTAGGCAAGGGAGTAGTCAGTATAGACAAAGACTCCTTAGTGGCTAATCAGGGTAAAGGGAAGAAGTAAGTTTCAAAACTGACTTCTGCACCCAAGCTTAAAAATAATTTGACCTCTAAGTCAAATAAACTTGAGACGAAGTCTGCTATGCCTAAGAAGTGGGTCAAGCAGACTGTTCCTGATGTGAGGAAACCCACTTCAGCAGCTAGAACTGATCTTCGTAAGAAGTCAATATCATTTCTGGATTCTAGAAATTCGAGGTTCCCTACTCATATTACTTATGAGAAGAGAACTTATCCGTATAGGAGGGACACCTATACGAGGTCTGAGCCCAATCATTTTACTATTTTAAGGGCTAGGAAGACTGTAAACTCCGGACTTGGTTTCCGAGAACCTAATCAAAACTTAGTTTCGAGAAACTCAGTTTCTGGGAAGTCACTTCCTAGTAACTTGATTTCAAGAAACTCAGTTTCTAGAAAGGTTTCATACACTCACCCCATTTCTTCAAACATGCATATAAATAACTTTCCATATCTCAGAAGGAAGAGAAAGGGAGAGAAGGTTGCTGCACCTAAGATTAAGGTGAAGCAAGTATGGACTCCTAAAGGATGGATCCATAAGACTAACCTTGCAGGCCCCACAGAAGCTCGGGTACCTTTAGTCTATCCTTCTTTATTTTGCAGGTACAGGGTCACCAAAGTCAGCTCAAAAAGAAGAAGAGAGCTTGGATTTTGGACAGTGGTGGTTCTGCCCACATGACCGGAGAAAGAAATCTCCTCTCAAACCTAAAGATGGCAAGAGGACCCCTACTCAATTTCGGAGATGACTCAAAGGGGAGAGTAATCGACAAAGGATGCTTAGAGTATAATGGAATCACCATTAATAATGTGTCCTTAGTCACCAATCTCAATTACAACTTGCTGAGTGTTAGTCATATTATCCAATCTGGATATAAGGTGACTTTTGCCAAAGATGATTGCTTGAGCAACGATAAGGACTTCAAGGAGTCTGTGCTAAAAGGAATAAAGAAAGGAAGTCTTTATTTTGCGGATTGGGAGAGCTGAAAGCCTGACTCATGTTTATATACTAAAAGCATTATGATTGGTATATTATGTACAAGGTCGATTGGTTAATATACAGGGAATCAAAAATGTTTTATGATCATCTTCTGTCTGAATTAACAAACATGTGCCGCAAACGTTTGTATCCTCTTATCTCGTCGATTGGGAGATCATACGGTGTGTAGTAGATCACGGAAGATCGTATGGATCATATGACCTAGCGAGATATAAATGGTTATCATAGCAGAGATAGTCCCAGGATAGACTATTGGTGTAGGTTGTAGCATACGCGGTATTAAACGTCTTATTTTGGATTGCTTGGTATGCTAGTGCGAGGTTACACATTGATAATGACCTAAGTTAAGTTTGATTCCTTTATAAGACATTAAAGGAATATTCATCTTGATGGCTTGATGAGATCCTAAACCTATATCAAGGTACAGAAGTATATACAGATTGTGTATCACTTTGAGTTGTAGTGAAAGGCTCTAGTTGGGCTTGTATATTTGTATCTTGGGTGATAGCAGTTTGTGTATGACTGTCTGGTACAGGAACTAGGTAACCACATCCAGTATAGGATGGTGACATTCACTGAGTAGCTCAATAGGTTCGTTATGCTAAAGTTCTGTAGGCCAATTAAGTTCAAGCATAAATGAAAATGGTTGAGTGGATTGAATCGAAAATATAAGATGTTAATTAATTAAATGGCTTGTCAGAGCCTAAATTAATTAACGAATGTCTGTACCCTTAAATTGTGGGGATTTACCGTGCCTATGCAACCCGTCCTTCACAATGTGGTAGCTAATAAGTAGGACAATATTGATTCTCTAGTGGAATGAATCAATATTAATTAATTAATTATATTATGGGTTGAATATGGGAATTAATTAATTGATAGACCTTATTTGCTATTTGCATTCTGGTCCCTAGTCTCGCCAATGAAAACTCAGGTCCAATAGGAGTCCAGAATTACCTATAAATAGGCTTCAGTTTCTTAGATCACAATACACCACAAGATCATAAGTTGCAACACAAGCACACCAGTATTTGGGAGTTGTGTGTGATCGACTAGATCTAAGAAAATGAGGAGGAAATTCCACTTCTCAATCGCCAAGGAATCCAAAGGGAATCTTCACCAGATATTCGGATTGGAGTTGGGATACAGATCAGAAGATCAGATCAGGAGGATCTTTTTCTTTCTTCTCTCTCTCTCTCTCTCTTTCTTTTCGAAATTAACTAGATTAATTTCATAGATTTAATTCCTTAATCTGTTAGGAATAAATCTTGGTGCGCCAGAAAGAGGATCGAGGATCAAATCTCTGCGCACTACGTTCTTCAGGATCTACAATCCAAGTATTCTGTAAAACCCCCTTATGCATAATCAATACGAGCACACTAGGATTAATCATAGGCATAGAAATTTATTTTGATATTCCAATTAACGATCTGGGCTAATGGATTAAATGATATAATTCACAAATCCCTTCAATTGGTATTAGAGCCAGGTTAATTAATTGGCTCTATCAGAAAAAATAATATTGCCTATGATTATGCATGATTATTATTATTATTGAATTATTATGAATGAATGGTTTTTGGATTGTATGTGTTTTTGTTCCTCGTGGTTCTTAGGTTAATCCGCCCCTTTATAAGGATTCATTTTTCAACCACGATATAAATCCGTGGTTAGATTTAAATTCCAAATTGTATTAGGATATTTTTTTCCCTGTAATTTTCAAATTAAATCTATAAAACAAGATGAAGAACGTGAAGAACACGAAGAACATGAAGAACACAAAGAACGAAGGATCGCACAATGTATCGTGGCGGGGCACGATGGCGCCATCATGAGGGACGTGTGTGGCGGTCGTGAAGCCATAAATGCACATCGGCGGTAGACGCAGTAGCACGACGAGGCATGGGGAGCTAATGCGGCGGCGCGGAAGAACCCTAGGTTCTGCGCGACCGCACGCAGCAGGCAACTGTAGGGATTTCTTGTGAACCGAATCACAAAATCTAACTGAACCGGATACAACAACAATTCACAATAAAATCGTAGCATGCTCCTATGAATTTAATTCGAATTGTGGATTGCAGAATATACCTGAACTCCATAGATTCTGAAACGACCACGTGATATTAATAAAATCAACCACGCGATATTAATAAAATCTGCGGAAACAGAAATTAGATAGATTCTAACTTCAAGATTTAATTAAAACAGAAGAGAAAAAGAAGAAATATGTTCTCCAGATTAGATCTTCAGATCTGTATCCCAATGCAGTTCAAATCTGCTACTGGTGAGGATTCCACAGATCTGTGATGTAGGCCAGAGGCGAAAATTCCTTCTCCTCCCTCTACAGTTGGCGCCGCCCAACTCTCTCTCTCCCTAGGGTTTTGACTGATTTGAATTATGATCAAGGTGGCTAGGGTTTCAGAGAGAGAGAGTAGTCTATTTATAGACTTAGGGTTTTATCCCTAATGGGCTACTGGGCTCCATTAAGCATATATTACTTGGGCCAGACCTGGGACCTAATGCAAATAATAAAGTGGGCCCATAAATTAATTAATTTCCATGTCCACAACCCAGGACACTATTAATTAATTAATATTAATTCTTTTTCACCATAGAATTAATGTTGACCTACCCCTTTATAACCACGTTATGAGAACGGACTGCATTAATTGAGAATCCCCATACTTAAGGTTACCGGACATTCATTAATTAATTAGAGCTTCTGACTAGCTCTATCTACAATTAATTAATATCTTATTATTCCTGAGTAGTACCACTCAATCCTTATCACTCGTGCCTGAACTTAATCAGCCTGCAGGACTTTGGCACGATGAATGTCATTGAGCTCCTCAGGGAATGTTCCCATCCTATTACTCGGATATGGTTACCTAAACCCAGTCTCGGGCGGTACTACACGAACTGCTGTTACCCAAGATGCGGATATACGAGCACGTTACTCAGGCTCTCCACCATGACATGTCAAAGCAACAGTCAACCCGTGCAAACCCCTGAACCTTCGTTAGGGTTTGGATTCAATCAATATTGAGATCTTGTATTCGCTGATGTCAGATAGTTGAATACAGCTCACTGCGGTCCATCAATACGCCACCCTTGTGTACCAGCATGTCAAGTAACCAATACAGACTACTTATTCCGACAATGCCGCAGCCATCCGGACAGACGTATCCTCATACGTTGTCTCGGCTCTGATCAGGTTTATGTCTCACTAGGTCAAGTGATCATACTGTCTTCTACGATCTACTAAATGCCGTATGATCATCCCTATCTGTGAGACAAGAGGATACCATTGTTACATACATGTAAGATTGTTTAACAGATAGGAGAAATAAATCGTTGTATACTCATTATAATAAATGCTTTCAGTATACAAAACCCATCAATCTCCCACTTATACTCAAAGCATAACTAAGCTATTACAGAGTATACAGTCCATCTATCTAGCCTGCTATCTCTTTAACCACTGTTAGTGGTCGACATCCACCTCAGACCCAGCTCACAAATATGTCTTTCATAAACTTTCTGCAGCAAGCTCTTTGTAAATGGATCAGCAAGGTTGTCCTTAGTGTTAATCTTCTTGATCAGCACATCACCTCTCGATACGATTTCTCGTATGATATGGTACTTTTTCTCTATGTGTTTGCTTGCCCTGTGAGACTGCGGTTCTTTTGAGTTAGCCACTGCACCAGAGTTATCACAATAAATTGTGATGCTCCTCGGCAAACTCAGAATCACGCCCAACTCTAAAAGGTACTTCCTGCGCCATACCTCCTCTTTTGAGGCGTCGGAGGCGGCGACATATTCCGCCTCCAAGGTGGAGTTAGCAATGCATTTCTTCTTTGAGCTCCTCTAAGATACAGCTCCACCTCCCAAGGTAAACACATAACCTGAGGTTGATTTCCTCTCATCCTGATCCCCTTGGAAATCCGAGTCTGTATAACCCACAGGGCACAAATCCTCACTTTGATAAACTAAGCAGTAATTCCTATTTCTCTTCAAATACTTGAGGATATGCTTTACAGCAGTCCAGTGTGCCTGTCCAGGGTTAGACTGATATCTTGCTACCATGCCAACGGCATAACAGATATCTGGCTTGGTACACAACATCGCATACATGAGACTACCCACCGCCGAAGCGTATGGTACAAGACTCATCTCGTCATTCTCCCGCTGTGTCTGAGGACACTGGCCACTAGAAAGATAAACGCCATGTCCAAAAGGCAGCAAGCCTTTCTTGGCGAGTTGCATGCTGAACCGGGCTATCACAGTATCCACATAGGATGCTTGGGATAAGCTCAACATTCTTCTCTTACGATCTCGTAAGACCTTAATCCCAAGAATGTAGCCAGCTTCTCCCAGATCCTTCATTTGGAACTGTTCGGATAACCAAGCCTTGATTTCGGACATCACTCCCTCATTGTTTCCAAATAAGAGTAAGTCGGTAAACACAACTTTTGTTTTCCAACTGTGCGAATCCATAGGATTTAATCACATTGTTGAAACGTAAGTTCCACGACCTTGAAGCTTGCTTAAGTCCATACAAGGACTTCCTAAGCTTCCAGACAAGATGTTCTTCGCCCTTGCTTATGTAACCCTCGGGTTGCTGCATATAGATGTCCCTACCTTCTTCAAGGTAACCGTTTAGAAAAGCGGTTTGGTCATCCATCTGCCAGATCTCGAGGTCCATATGCGCAGCTATGGCAAGGAGTATCCGGATGGATTTGAGCATGGCTACAGGTGAAAAGGTTTTGTCATAGTCAATGCCCTCTTTCTGACTATTACCCTTTGCCACACCCTGGCTTTGAAAGTCGTAATCTTTCCATCCGCTCTTTTCTTTCTCTTGTATACTCATTTGCACCCTATGGCCCTAAAGCCATCCGGCAAATCAGTTTTCTGGTATACATCCATAGCAGTTTTGGATTCAAGTCCAAAGACTCACCCACGAACATGTACCTTTCCGGCTAGAAAATAACTCTCCCACTATGACGAGGCATCGGTGCCGTATCAGTAGTAGGTGCAGTAACTTGTGGTTTTGCACCTTGCACTGAAGAACGTGTCTGTGGTGCTGAACCTCTCACAGGTGCACCCACATCTACACGTTCCCCTTCCCTTCGAATTGCATTCTCGTTTTCAATTTCTTGAAGAACGATATCACTCCTTGACTTGTCATTACTCACATACTCGTCCTCCAAGAATCTAGCGTTGGTGCTAACAATGACTCTCTGACTCTCAGGACGGTAACAGTAACCACCTTTCGTTTGCCTAGGATACCCTATGAACAACATTACTTTTGACCAGCTTTCTAACTTATCAGGTTCCTTCGACAGTACGTGTGCCGGACAACCCCATACTCTAAACTTGCACAAACTCAGTTTGCGACCAAGGAAGAGCTCAGAAGGCATCTTAGAAACTGATTTAGAAGGCACCGCAGTTAACACGTAAGCTGTTGTTTCCAATGCGTATCCCCAAAACAAAATTGGTAAGTTTGCATAACTCATCATTGATCTTACAATCTCTAGAAGAGTCCTATTTCTTCTTTCAGCTACACCATTTTGCTGGGCAGTACCCGGTGCAGTCCATTGGGATGTAATCCCGTTATCTGACAAATACTGCAGGAACTTGTTACTGAGGTATTCACCACCGCGGTCAGATCACAACGACTTGATAGTTTTCCCAACCTTCTTTTCCACCCTAGCCTTGAACTCTTTGAATTTCTCAAAGCATTCAGACTTGTAGTGAAGCAGGTAAACATATCCGTACCTTGAGTAATCGTCAATGAAAGTGACAAAGTACTCGTACCCTCCACGAGTGATAAGTTCGTTATTTCGCTAACTTATCATTGAGTTTTTGTCCA
>JAPKLW010001755.1:34113-60262 GCA_026898455.1 Plectranthus barbatus | reverse complement strand
ATTTGCCACTGTTCTTATAATTAATCTGTAGAAATTACAGTGATCAACGAGCCTGCTTGGACATCGGTCCACATAAGTCAGAATGGATCAATTCCAACACTTCCTCTGCTTGAGACTGACTAGCCTTGAAAGGCCTAGTTGACATCTTTCCCTCGATGCAGGATTCGCAGACTTGATAAGGTACAGCCCGGACTAAGTCCAATGTACCGTCATCTGCAAGTCACTGAATCCGCTTTAAGCTGATGTGGCCCAGTCTCAAGTGCCAGAGATATGTAAGATCTTCGTCAGAAGTAGTAAGTTTTCTCTTTCTAGGATTATCAATTACGGATGAATTACATGCAATACTTAAGGACATGTTTGATCGAAGTAACATAAAGATTGTAAATCAACGTCTTATAATGGATAACATTGTTATCACCAATGACTGAAATCATAAATAACAAATATCCATAAAAGGTTGATAAATTTTGTCTTGCCGATAAATCTTAAACGTACTTAGTTTATCAAAACATAAAGAAAAGAAAACTCCATGAAGCTCCGTAAAAAACGTTGCCTTCATCCAGTTTGGTATCTTCTTGCCATCACTCACCAGCCTTGTCGGCACGGTCCCCTGCAAAGTACAACAACATGATCATCAAGTCAGTGCTTACAGCTCTAGAAGAGCAACAACGGACTCTAATCATGCTTACAGTTATACATGCAAATGGCATACCTTGTCTAGCTTTGTTGGCTTGACAATCTTTCCTCCAACGTCCTTTTTTACCACACCTGAAGCACCTGTCCCTATCAGTCGCCACTTTAGGCTTTTTCCCAGCCCCACCATCGTTCACAGGTGTCTTCTTGGCCCACTTCTTAATCCCCTTCTTCCACTTCATACATTTCAGTATAGCAGAGAGATTACCAAAAGTGGCCAAGGCAACCTTTTGAGGGTTCATGACTGATTCCGCAGCCATCAAGTCATTAAGCAACTCGTTAAGAGTATACTCTTTCTTGTTCATGACAACATTCAGCCTCGCCCAGGCGAGCACGGTGGTGCCGAGGGTTGAGAGAGGACGGGGTTGGCGCGAGTGGCGATCGAAGGTAGCAGGCGGCACGGAGGAACCCTAGGTTCTATGTGTGCGCGCATCGGTCGCATATCTGCGCAAATGCCGGAGGCCCTCTCTCGCTCATTGATCAGCGATGATGGAGGCCAGGCAAGATGGCAGAGTGCGTGGGAAGGTGGTAGTGAGCAGCAGCCAGCGACGACAGTCGGGTTGCGCGAGGGTGCGCGCGCTCGAAAGAGCCCTAGGCTCCGTGTACGCATGCTAGACCTCCGTGAGCACGTGCACGTCACAGCGACACTCTCTCCCACCAGCGAACGGCATCAACGCTGCAGCTACTCAGGATGAGGATGCACGGCGATGGGGGCGATTGCGGTTGATGGCAACGTAGCCACGTGCAGCGCAAACCCTAAGGTTTGTGCCCGCGGCTCTGTGTGCCTCCGCGCGTGGTTTTTTTACGAGGTAGCAGCCATGGAAATTAGAGAAGAAGCTGGCTGGCATTGGGGCGTCGATCGGCAAAGTGGATGACGGCAGAGGAGGAAGGGACTCGTGTTGCGGCCGCGCGATCCCCGCGGTGGTGGCCCGTCAGGCCAAGTTCTTGTAGGTTATCGGGCTTGCAATGTGTACACGAGCCCGCAATCTGTTAACAGGCCCAGTTGTCTAATTTTTTGATTGATTAAATCTAGGAGGCCCAAATTTAGAAAATGAATTCAGATCACAGGCCAAGTAGTGGGAGCCCAGTTGTCTAATTTTTTTATGGACTCTAATCATGCTTACAGTTATACATGCAATTGGCATACCTTGTCTTGCTTTGTTGGCTTGACAATCTTTCCTCCAATGTCCTTTCTTACCAAACCTGAAGCACCTGTCCCTATCAGTCACCACTTTAGGCTTTTTCCCAGCCCCACCATCTTTCACAGGTGTCTTCTTGGCCCACTTTTTAATCCCCTTCTTCCGCTTCATACCTTTCGGTATAGCAGAGAGATTACCAGAAGTGGCCAAGGCAACCTTCTAAGGGTTCATGACTGTTTCCGCTGCCATCAAGTCATTGAGGAACTCGTTAAGAGTATACTCTGTCTTGTTCATGACAACATTCAGCCTAAAACTCTCATACGTGCTCTCTCACTGAGGTGCCATCAGTCATTTTCTTACTCACGATTTCCCTCATGAGATTGAACCTGATGGCTCTATCAGTTTCCCCATAGGTCGCCTCCAGACTCGTCATGATGTCATAGGCATCCCTATGGTGCTGATGCTGCTGTTGTAAGACTTTCGACATAGTGGTCATCATGTAGCACTTGACTACATTGTTCGATTTCTCCCATTTGAGTGGATTCAGTAGTTGGCACTTCGGGACGAAGTACTTGCAGAATGAACATATGTTCTATTGCAATCAGGATGTACTCGAGATTGCGTTTCCATTCCAGGAAGTTTGGACCAGTTAGAGAATTATGTGCGAGAATGTTGATGACATTAGACATAGACATATCTGAAACAATAATATAATCTCAAATAACATACATGTAGAACTTCGAAAACAAATGCATTGAAAACCTTTTAATTAATCAAATACAAATGTTTTCCACTAATTGCCCAAGAGTTCCCACCGCAAGCTACACTCGTAGACGTTTACGATGTCACCCTCAACCAAAACTGCGGGTTTTAAACCTCAATTCATTTAATTTCACTACCATGTCAGGATCCTTTCGACACTAGAAATTAATAATTAGTGAAAACCTTAGACCAAGCCATCTCTCAAGAACAGGGATGCAATTCTTGCATTATATTCTAAGATGCTTCTAAGCTATTAACCATAAATTTAACTCCGGCCAAAAGAGACAGTTTAGCATGACACGTAACCATAAAGCACAGCCCTTAAAGCTTTTGTTATCTATAATTTAAATCAATCCTAGAATACTTATGAAAGAGATCTACGCAAGCTACACTCGTAGACGTTTACGCAAAACCCTCCCACTATTCACATGATATAAATTGTTTGTCTAGAAATCCCAACAACCGTACCATGCACCTCTAGGAACTAGCAAGCTACACTCGTAGACATTTACTAGAATGAGAGACACACTTACAGCCTAGGACCGCTTTGTGGAGGTCTATTGATTTTAATTAAAAAATCAACTTAGTATTTTTTTTCTTTTAAAAGGTTTCTAATATGCGCACATATAATTTCTTTGTTATTATATTTTCCAAATTTTTGCATGTAATTAAACAAGCCCAAAAATTCCCAAAATATAATCCAACAAAAAAAATTAATCACATAAGCATGCTTGGACAAGCTGTAAATAATAAAAGCGATAAATCTTGCTTTTCCTATTATCTACACATGCTTAATTGCGCACATAATAAATCACATATCATACGAGGACAATTAAGGCAAACAAAAATTCCTCGTGGCCCCACAAAATAGGAAAAATAAAACCCTATCTATTACAATTTGAATTTGAATTTAATTGGATAAATTCAAATCTTCTAGGGCCTCCAAATCTTCATCCACCAAATCTTTTGGGATTTAGGGTTTTGAGATTTGATGTATGGCCCCAAACCCTAATGCAAACCTAGGGTTTACACAGGATTGTACCAACCACCAAAACACGAACCCCCGCTGCAGGATAGCAGTCGCCGATGACAGCCACCACCGCCGCCCCACCGGTCTGCCCGCCGCCGCCGGTCCGCGCACAGCGCTGCGCGCCCACCGTGGCCTGCCCGCGTCACGTGGCCCCCAGCCGCGCCCGCTGGCCCGCCACCGTGCGTCGTCACCTGTGGCCGCACACGCGCTGCCGTCGTGCGCCGCCCTCCGTCGGCTCCATCTTCATTCTTCGTCCTCGACCCGTCCAATTACAGATTTGAAATAAAATTACAAAATCTATTCTATTACAATTTTAAAACAAATCTACACTAATCACGGATTTTCTCATAATTTTACAAAATTAATTCAGCCCTATACAAATAAACCATCGCGGGCTGAATCATACGGGTTGCCACGAGGAACAAAAACCATCCACAATACAAAATATAATTCATACATGCATATTTGAATTTATTGTATACAACACAGCCATAAATCAGAAATCTGGCTCTGATAGCAATTGTAGGGATTTCTTGTGAACCGAATCACAAAATCCAACTGAACCGGATCGATTTATGGATGTTGCATACAACAACAATTCACAATAAAATCCTAGCATGCTCCTATGAATTTAATTGGAATTGTGGATTGCAGAATATACCTGAACTCCGTAGATTCTGAAACGATCTTTCGCGTTTGAATTCCAAACTTGAATCAACCACGCAATATTAATAAAATCTGTGGAAACAGAAATTAGATAGATTCTAACTTCAAGATTTAATTAAAACAGAAGAGAAAAAGAAGAAATCTGTTCTCCAGATTAGATCTTCAGATCTGTATCCTAATGTTGTTCAGATCTGCTACTGGTGAGGATTCCACATATCTGTGATGTAGGCCAGAGGCGAAAATTCCTTCTCCTCCCTCTACAGTTGGCGCCGCCTAGCTCTCTCTCTCCCTAGGGATTTGACTGATTTGAATTATGATCAAGGTGGCTAGGGTTTCAAAGAGAGAGGGGTCTATTTATAGACCTAGGGTTTTATCCCGAATAGGCTACTGGGTTTCATTCAGCATATATTACTTGGGCCAGACCTGGGACCTAATGCAAATAATAAAGTGGGCCTATTAATTAATTAATTCCCACGTCCACAACCCAAGACACAATTAATTAATTAATATTAATTCTTTTTCACCACAAAATTAATACTGATCTACCCCTTTATAACCACGTTATGAGAACGGGCTGCATTAATTGAGAATCCCCATATTTAAGGTTACCGGACATTCATTAATTAATCGAAGCTTCTGACTAGCTCTATCTACAATTAATTAATATCTTATTATTCTTGAGTAGTACCACTCAATCCTTATCACTCGTGCCTGAACTTAATCAGCCTACAAGACTTTGGCACGATGAATGTCATTGAGCTCCTCAGGGAATGTCCCCATCCTATTACTCAGATATGGTTACCTAAACCCAGTCTCAGGTGGTACTACACGAACTGCTGTTACCCAAGATGCGGATATACGAGCACGTTACTCAGGCTCTCCACCATGGCAAGTCAAAGCAACAGTCAACCCGTGCAAACCCCTGAACCTTTGTTAGGGTTTGGATTCAATCAATATCGAGATCTTGTATTCGCTGATGTCAGACAGTCGAATACACCTCACTGCGGTCCATCAATACGCCACCCTAGCGTACCAGCATGTCAAGTAACCAAGACAGACTACTTATTCCGACAATGTCGTCAGCCATCCGGACAGACGTATCCTCATACGTTGTCTCGGCTGTGATCAGGTTTATGTCTCACTAGGTCAAGTGATCATACTGTCTTCTGCGATCTACTAAAACCGTATGATCGTCCCTATCGGTGAGACAAGAGAATACCATTGTTACATACATGTAAGATTGTTTAACAGATAGAAGAAATAAACCGTTGTATACTCATTATAATAAATGCTTTCAGTATACAAAACCCATCAGCAGCAACCCACGGTAACGCGTGGCTGTGGTGGTTTCGTGCAGGCGAGCACGGCGGTGCCGAGGGTTGAGAGAGGACAGGGTTGGCGCGAGTGGCGATCGGAGGTAGCAGGCGGCGCGGAGGAACCCTAGGTTCTATGTGCGCGCGCATCGATCGCATATCTGCGCAAACGCCAGAGGCCCTCTCTCGCTCATCGATCTGCGATGATGGAGGACAGGCAAGACGGCAGAGTGCGCGGGAAGGTTGTAGTGAGCAGCAGCAAGCAACGGCAGTCGGGTTGCACGAGGGTGCGCGCGCTCGAAAGAGCCCTAGGCTCCGTGCACGCATGCTAGACCTCCGTGAGCACGTGCATGTCGCAGCGGAACTCTCTCCCACCAGCGAACAGCATCAACGCTGCAGCTACTCACGACGGGGATGCACGGCGATGGGGGCGATTACTGTTGATGGCAGCGTAGCCACGTGCGGCGCAAACCCTAGGGTTTGCGCCCACGGCTCTGTGTGCCTCCGCGCGTGGTTTTTTTATGAGGCAGCAGCCATGGAAATTAAAGATGAAGCTGGCTGGCATTGGGGCGACGACTGACAAAGTGGACGACGACAGAGGAGGAAGGGACTCGTGTTGCGGCCGCGCGATCCCGGCAGTGGTGGTTTGCCGGTGCTGGCCCGTCGTGCCAATTTCTTGTAGGTTATCGGGCTTGCAATGTGTGCACCAGCCCGCAATCTGTTAACAGGCCCAGTTGTCTAATTTTTTGATGGATTAAATCTAGGAGGCCCAAATTTAGAAAATGAATTCAGATCACATGCCAAGTAGTGGGGGTCCTGCCAAAAATCTGTTAAATAAATCCAAAGTGTAATAGATAGAATTATTTCTTAATTTGTATCATGAGGCCACGTGGACATTTTTTATTTGCTTTATTATCTGTACTCGCATGATATATTTGTTTATATTAATTTCGCAGCATCCCAGCATGTTGTAGATAATAGGAGCACGTTTAATGTTTTTATTTAAAGATTTAAAGCATGCTTATGTGATTTATTTTATGTAATTAAATTATAACTATAAATTCGGGGTTCATGCTTTACATGATAGCATTTTAGCAGTGTTATAATTTATGGCCTCATAAAATAATTTGTGCAATTGAACCTTATGAAGTTAAAATTACTAAGCTGTTAATTTATATAAGACCTCCACAAACCGATCCCTTATTGGAAGTGGGTAATTTATTAGGTAAACTTCTACATGTGCAACATACTTAATTTATTCTTCATAAGTTCTAATAGATGGGATTTCTTAAAGACAAACATTTAGTTCATGTGAGAAGTAGGAGCTCATGCGTAAACGTCTACATGTATGGAGTTTTCATAAGTTCTCTATGGATTGAATTAAATGAGACAACCATATTATGAAAGATCAGGGTGTGTCCTAGTAGATCTTTATATGGGAGGGTCGGCTTTGGTGGTATGCTAGCTTAGATATTGTCCAGAGTATAGCTCATTTGTGATGTCCCTGCTCAGTATGATAATATGGTCTTAAGTTAGTCTCCAATTATTAATTCCATTTGTCCAAGGAACCCTGACATGGATTGGAATTAAAGGACTGGAATTTAAGGATGCAGTTTGATAAAGTGTTTTGTTGTAAACGTCCACATGTGTGGCTTGCAATAGTAATGCTTGGGCAAATTGGAGGAAACATTAATATTTTTTTATCATAAGGTTTCAATATTTATTTGTTTCAACTGTTTGCGATTATCTTATAATTTCTGCTTTAATTTATTTTTTCAGACATGTCAATTGCTCATATTGTTAACCTCTTAACACTGAACCCTATAACTGGTCCGAATTTTCCTGAGTGGAAGTATTGCTTCATCAACATACTCTATATAGCAAAAAACATGTCTATGTACTTTACATGGACCCACTATCTCCTCGGTTTTGGAAAAGTTCTGGTTATGAGCGACAATTCTATGACAGATGGAATGCTTCTGATGATTTTAATTACTTTTGAATCATGAACAATCTGTCTAGAGAATTAAAGCTCAAATAGAGGAAATTCCAAATAGTTGTTGAGATCTGGAGGGCCCTTGTGAAAGTATATGGGAAGGTGCGACGAACTATCACTTATGATCTTGTGAAGGACCTTGTTTTCAAGAAGATGATTGAGGGTTGTTCGTTGGTTCTGCATTTCATCAATATGATGAGGATCATGAGAAAGTACAGAAAGAGAGGTGGACAAATTAATAGTCGGGCGAAAATAAATATTGTCTTGAACTCTCTCTTTGATGCTTTTGATGATTTCATCAAGTCTCTTGCTGGTAGGCATGAGTTTTCTCTTGTTAAGTTACTCAAGGCCCTGATGCATGAGGAATCTGACATGATGGCATTCGAGTTTGCTCCAACTTTGTCAACTCTTGACAAGGCAGTTACTGAAGCAAAAAAAAATGCTTGAAATGTTAGATGAAGAAGATGAGGTAGAAGTCATCACCAGTTCATGCAAACGCAAGCGAAGCAAAGTAAATTGTCTAGTACCTAGCACGGGTAGACAAGGTATGCCATGTGCATTTATAATGGAAACATGTTTAGCATCAGTTTCTACCTATTCATGGGTAGTGGATACTGGAGCTACTGATCATGTTTGTTATACTTTGAAGGGGTTCACGCCGACAAGGCAGCTGAGACATGACGAGATTCCCATCGCAATGGGCAGCGGAGAGCGAGTCTCAGCAATAGCCATTAAGATTTTAATTTTTGTTTTGAAAACAATATTTTGATTTTGAGAGATGTTTTATATGTGCTGGTGTTTAGCGAAACTTAATTTCAGTTTCCAAGTTATTTAATGATGGATTTTCAGTTATATTTTATAGTGGAGTTTCTATCATTGAGAATAACAGGGTTATTTGTCATGGCAAACTGATTGACTCTCTCTATATCATTAATTGTATATATAAATCTTCTGTGAATGTTGCGAACTTATCCAATAATAATAATCATTTAAAAAGAAAGTTTTCTTCCGATGAGGATCAAACAAATCTTTGGCACTTGAGACTAGGTCACATCAATCTAAAGAAGATCAAGAGACTAGTGAATGATGGGCTCTTGGAATCTTTCCTAATGGTGCCGCATCAAGTCTCTGAAAGCTGCATAGAGGGAAAGATGACTACCAGGCCTTTTAAGGCAAGTCAGTCTCGAGCAGATGATGTGTCGGAGTTGATCCACTCTAACTTATGTGGACTGATGTCCACACAAGTTTATGAGTACTTCATCATGTTCATTGACGATTACTCAAGTTTTGGATGTGTCAATTTGCTTTGCTACAAGTCAGAATGTCTTGAGAAATTCTAAGAGTTCAAGACCGAGGTAGAAATAAATCTAGGAAAGACTAACAAGATACTACAATCGGATCGTGGTGGGGAATGCCTCAATAATGAATTCTTGCAGTATCTGTCAGATAACGGAATTACATCCCAATGGACTGCACCAGGAACCCCTCAACAAAACGGTGTAGCAGAAAGAAGAAATATGACTCTTTTGGAAATGGTTAGGTCCATGATGAGTTATGCAAGCTTGTCAATTTTGTTTTGGGGATATGCTTTGGAGACAGTGGCCTATTTGCTTAACCTGGTACCTTCTAAATCAGTTCCTAAAATGCCTCTGGAACTCTGGTATGGGCGAAAGCCTGGTTTAACCAGAGTGAGGGTTTGGGGTTGTCCAGCGTATGTGCTGACAAAGGAACATGTTAAGTTGGAAAGTAGGTGTAAGTTGATGTTTTTTGTAGGATATCCCAGACAAACGAAAGGTGGTTACTTTTATTGTACTGAGAATCAGAAAGTGGTTATCAGTACCAACGCAAGATTCTTGAAGGACGAATATGTAAGAAACCACAGATCCAAAAGTGAAATTATTCTCCACGAGCTTGGAGATAATGAAGCGATTCCATCAGGAAAGCCTTGTGTGATGGTAAATCCACATGTAATAGGTGAGGTAATACCAACATTGCCATCAATGCAAGGTATGCGACCAACGAGTACTGTGCCAATTACTGACAAGGCTCAGATGCCTCGTCGCAGTGGGAAAGTTGTTCGGCAACAGGAAAGGTACATGTTCGTGGGAGAGTCTTCTGACTTGATCTCAGAAAGCAGACTAGATGATACCGACCCCTGGACGTACGTCGAGGCATTACCTAATAAAGATGCAAACAAATGGCTGATCGCCATGGATTCGGAGATAGAATTCATAACGACTATGGATGTATACTAAGAAATAGATTTGTCAGATGGCTATCGAGCCATAGGGTGCAAACAGGTATACAAAATAAAAAATCAAAGGAGCGAATGGTGAAATTACAGCTTTCAAAGCAAGGTTGGTGGCGAAGGGTTATAATCAGAATGAAGGTGTAGAATATGACGAGACCTTCTCACTGATAGTCATGCTTAAGTCCATTCGAATACTCCTAACCATAGTAGCACATATGGACCTAGAGATCTGGCAGATGAATGTCAAAACTACATTTCTAAATGGGTACCTTGAAGAAGGTCAAGACATCTATATGCAACAGCCAGAAGGATATGTGCGGAAGGGAAAAGAGAATTTGGTCTCGAAGCTCAAGAAGTCGTTGTATGGACTTAAGCAAGCTTCACAGTCATGGAATCTACATTTTGATAAAGTGATTAAATCATATGGATTTTCACAATTCTCAAACGAGAGTTGCGTGTACCGTCTATGTGTCAGCGAAAGCGTGGTGTTCCTTGCACTTTATGTAGATGATATTCGCCTAATTGTCGACAATGTGGAAGTATTGATGGGAATAAAGGGGTGGTTATCCGAACAATTTCATATGAAGGACCTTGGGGCGGCAGGATACATCCTTGGGGTAAAAGTATTGCGGGAGCGC
Organism: Plectranthus barbatus; assembly: GCA_026898455.1. Lineage (NCBI taxonomy): Eukaryota > Viridiplantae > Streptophyta > Magnoliopsida > Lamiales > Lamiaceae > Plectranthus > Plectranthus barbatus. Next base: position 49,774 of record JAPKLW010001755.1, on the reverse strand, counting down.
AAGAAAAGGATGTTGGTCTTGTCTTCAGATTCGTATGTGGATACTGTGATTGCTCGTTTCAGCATGCAAACTACCAAGAAAGGTCTGTTATCCTTCAGACACGGCGTACATCTTTCCAAGGATCAGTGTTTGGTGACACAAAAGGAGAAAGATAACATGAGCAACGTGCCGTATGCATCGGTCATGGGGAGTCTCATGTATGCAATGCTATGTACGAGGCCAAATATCTGCTTCATCGTAGGCATGGTAGCAAGATATCAGTGTAACTCTGGACAGGCGCATTGGACCGTGGTAAAGCACATACTCAAATACTTGTAAAGGACTAAAGACTATTGTCTCATCTATCAGTGTGAGGAGTTGTGCCCTGTAGGTTACACGGATTCAGATTTCCAGGAAGACCGAGATGAAAAGAAGTCCACCTCTGGCTATGTGTTTAAATTGGGAGGTGGGGCCATATTATGGAGGAATGCAAAGCAGAAGTGCATTGCTGACTCCACCATGGAAGCAAAATATGTGGCGACTTCTGATGCTTCGAAAGAAGCGGTGGTTTCAAAACTCCTTTTTGGAGTTGGACATGATTCCTAAGCTACCCAAGAGTATCGCGGTGTATTGTGATAATTTGGGAGTTGTGGCTAGTTCAAAGGAATCACGAACTAACAGAGCAACAAAACACATTGAAAGGAAGTACTATATTATACGAGAAATCGTAGCAAGGGGTGATGTGCTAATAGAGATGATTGATACAAATAATAATCTAGTGGATCCATTCACAAAAGCTCTTCCTCAAAAGGTCTGTGAGATGCATGTACGTAACCTTGGGCTGAAGGCACAACTAGCCACATAGAATGATTGATGTCATAGCTCAATTAGTTTAGCCGTGTTATACTCTGGAAAGCACTTGTATAATGTTTTGAGTATAAGTGGGAGATTGATGGATTTATATACTGGAAGCATGATGATTGATATATTATGTACAAGGTCGATTGGTTAATATACTCGAAATCATAAATGTTGTATGATCATCTCCTGACTGAATTAACAAACATGTGTCACAAACATTCTTATCCTCTTATCTCGTTGATAGGGAGATCATACGGTGTGTAGTAGATCACGGAAGATCGTATGGATTGTCTGACCTAGCGAGATATAAATGGTTATCACAGTTGAGATAATCCCAGGATAGATTGTCGGTGTAGGTAGTAGCATACGCAGTAATAAGCGTCTTATCTTGGATTGCTTAGTATGCCAGTTTGGGGTTACGCATTGATAAGGACCTAAGTTAAGATCTATTCCTTTATCCGACATTAAAGGAATCTGGATCTTGATGGCTTGATGAGATCCTAAACCGATATCAAGGTACGGAAGTATATACAGATTGTGTATCACTTTGAGTTGCAGTGAAAGACTCTAGTTTGGCTTGTATAATTGTATCTTAGGTGATAGTACTTTGTGTATGAATGTATGGTATAGCAACTAGGTAACCACATCCAGTATAGGATGGTGACATTCCCTGAGCAACTCAAAAGGTTCGTTATGCTAAAGTCCTGCAGGCTGGTTACGTTCAAGCATAAGTAAAAATGGTTGAGTGGATTGACTCAGGAATATAAGATGTTAATTAATTAAATGGCTTGTCAGAGCCTAAGTTAATTAATGAATGTCTGTAATCTTAAATGTGGGGATATACCAAGCCTATGCAAGGCCTCCCTCACAATGTGGTAGCAAATAGGTAGGACAATATTGATTCTCTGGTTGAATGAATCAATATTAATTAATTAATTAATTATATTCTGGGTTGAATATGATAATTAATTAATTGATAGGCCTTATTTGCTATTTGCGTTCTGGTCCCTGGTCTGGCCAATGAAAACTCAGGCCCAATAGGAGTCCAGAATTTCCTATAAATAGGCTTCAGTTTCTCAGATCACAACACACCACTAGATCATAAGTTGCAACACAAGCAAACTAGTATTTGGGAGCTGTGTGTGATTGACTAGATCTGAGATAACGAGATGGAAATTCTTCTTCTCAATCGGCAAGGAATCCGAAGGGAATCTTCACCAGATATTTGGATTGGAGTTGGGATACAGATCAGAAGATCAGATCAGGAGGATCGTTTTCTTTCTTCTCTCTCTCTCTCTCTCTGTTTTTGAAATTTACTAGAGTAATTTCATAGATTTAATTCCTTAATCTGTTAGGAATAAATCTTGGTGCGCAAGAAAGAGGATCGATGATCAAATCTCTATGCACTAAGCTCTTCAGGATCTACAATCCAAGTATTCTGTAAAAATCCCTTATGCATAATCAATAGGAGCATGCTAGGAATAATCATAAGCATAGAAATTTATTTTGATATTCCAATTAACGATCTGGGCTAATAGATTAAGTAATTAAATTCACAAATCCCTTCACCTTGTCGCAATAAGCTCATCCCAAGAAGGAATCAATTGGCTATGGCATAAGAGGCTTAACCCCATAAATTTCCAATCAATCAGACACTTAGCCAAACACAAACTCGTGGAAGGCCTACTGCTAGCTGGGTTTAAGAAAGAAGAAGGTGTCTGCAAAGCGTGCAAAATGGGTAAGCAAACCAAAGCTTCATTCAAGAATCGCACCATCACAGCAAGCACAGATAGGATCCTTGAACTATTTCACATGGATCTATTTGGACCGGTCAAGCCACCCACCATTGGAGGAAAGAGGTTCACTCTCGTTGTAGTGGATGACTACTCGAGATACACATGGGTAAGGTTGTTGAAGACCGTGGATGAAGTTAAGCTTCAGCTTACAGAGCTCATCCTTCAAGTGCAAAATAACAAGGGAGTCACCGTGAAGAGAATCAGATCAGACAACGGGACTGAGTTTTGCAATGGTCCCCTGATGGATTTCTGTACTGATACTGGTATTGCTCACAAGAAGTCAGCTCCAAGAACGCCGCAACAGAATGGTCTTGCCGAGCGAAGAAACAAAACACTCAATGAGGCAGTGAGGACTATGCTTACTGAAGCTGACTTAAGAGAAGGATACTGGGGAGAAGCCTTGATGACAGTGTGCTATACACAGAATAGAAGCGCTATCAACAGTCGCCATCACAAAACCCCGTATGAAGTCTACAATGGTCGTAAGCCTTCTATAGCTTATCTACGTGCTATTGGTTCTCCATGTTACATCCATAAAAATGGAAAGTCTAAGTTAAATACATTTAGCCACAAGGCGGATGAAGGTGTTTTCCTTGGGTATGGACACCCTTCATACAAGGGATATAGAGTACTTAACAAGACCACCAGACTTGTGGAAGTAACATGCTCTGCTGTTTTTTATGAGTCTATTTTAGTGCAAAGGACCTGGAACTTAGTGATCATGAGATCAAACATGCTTGTGAGAAACTTAGTTTTGATAAAGAAAATCCGAATGAAGTTTCTCAGGCTAGATCTGTGAATGATCATTCAAGTACTCCAGAGGATATGGTCGGTGATGCAACTGACCTTGCTGAGGCCATTGGTTCACTGACAATAACCGAGGACTTACCTGAAGATGAAGATGTTCACCGACAATAACTGCAGACCATTGGTTCAATGACAATAACCGTAGGACAAGGGGGAACCTCTGGCGATCAAGATAAAGCTCAGGCTGGAGGCTAAACTGAAACTGAGTTGCCTACCCAAGCTGACTTACCTGAAGATGAAGATGTTCATCCTGAAGAGGTTCAACCTGCAGTGAATACAAAAGACCAAGAAATGCACAACATAGAAGTCACCACTGGAGAAGAAGAATCAGGCCCAGGTGATAAAGATCAAGTTCCTATTCCAGATGATCTAGCCATGGTGGAATCAACCTTACTTCAAGTTCCTATATCGGGAGCAGACGGTACTTCAACCTGTATAAGTCACTCAGCTCCAGAAGCCAAAATGGTTGAGACATCATCCCAAGGAGGCCGTGCTAGACAATGTTGCAAACTCAGTTCGCACGAGACTAGGAAGCGCATTGCTTACTTGTTTTATCTCTCAGAATTTCAGAGCCCTTAAAGATCGGAGATGCTCTTAAACCAACTGACTGGATCAACGCCATGCAAGAGGAGCTTGCTGAGTTCAAAAGAAATGAAGTCTGGTACTAGGTGGATCGACCAAATCATCAGTCAGTTATTGGCACCAAATGGGTCTTCCAGAACAAGATAGATTAGACAGGAAACATAGTAAGAAATAAAGCAAGGCTCGTAGCAAAAGGGTATGCTCAATGTGAAGGGATCGACTTCGATCAGGCATTTGCTCTGGTAGCTAGGTTTGAAGCTATCAGACTTTTCCTTGCTTATGCCGCACACAATAGCTTCAGAGTTTTCCAGATGGATGTGAAGAGTGCCTTTTTAAATGGGCAGCTCAAAGAAGAAGTATATATGGAACAACCCCCAGGATTTGAAGAAGGAAATCAAGTTTATAAATTGAGGAAGGCTCTCTATGGGTTAAAGCAAGCACCCCGAGCTTGGTATGAGACGTTGTCTCAGTTTCTCCTCAAGAATAGTTTTCAGAAAGGCAAGATCGACACAACAGTGTTCAGGATCAAGGATGGAGCAGACATCCTTCTTGTTCAGATCTACGTTGACGACATTATCTTCAGATGCAGAAACTTGAAGTTGTGTGAGAAATTTTCCCAACTCATGCAAAGCAACTTCCAGATGAGTATGATGGGTAAGCTGACTTACATTCTGGGTCTTCAAGTAATTCAGTCTGAAGGAGGAATCTTCATCAATCAGAAGAAGTATACCAATGACTTTATCAGCAACTTTTGTCTAGAAAAGACCAAGCCCTTGAGAATTCCTATGAGCCCGAGTGCTCAAATCAACTTTGACGTAGAAGGTGAAACAGTCAACCCAACCACGTACAGAGGCATTATTGGGTCGCTGTTGTATTTAACTATATAGGTCTGATATTTCCTACTCAGTTGGAGTATGTGCGAGGTTTCTAGCTAATCCAAAGAAGTCGCACATGGAGGCTGCCAGAAGAATAGTCAAATACCTCAAAGGGACAAAATCCTTAGTATTTGGTATCCCAAAACTGACGAGCTTACCTTAAATACTTACTCGGACTCATATTTCGGAGGATGTAGAATCGACCGTAAGAGCACAAGTGGAACATGTCAGTTCCAAGGACACAAACTTGTAAGTAGGTTCAGCAAGAAGCAGCATTCAGTAGCCACTTCAACTATCAAAGCTAAGTATGTTGCTGGCGCAAGTTATTGTGCTCAAGTTCTTTGGATCAAGAATCAATTACATGATTATGAGGTTGAAACTGGGTATTTATCGATCTACTGTGATAACAACATTGCAATGTGCATCACGAAGAACCCAGTTCATCATTCCAGAACCAAGCACATCGACATAAGGCATCATTTCATAAGAGATCATGTCGAGAAGAAGGATGTGTTCATAGAGTACATCCGTACTGATGATCAACTTGCGGACATCTTCACCAATCCACTCCCTAAAACTAGATTCAAGGAGCTATGCATCAAAGTTGGTTTATTGGAGTTTGACGGGATCTTGATTGAAGAGGAGTAGATGTGGAATAAAACTAAGTCCAAGCTCTTACTTATTTTTATTATGCTAAAAGTGAAGCTAACTCATGCTGAGTCCCAACTCTCAGTTTTGCTTATCTTCCTTAAGTCCTTCCTTTGCTCACAAGTGGTGTCATCAACACAATCCATAAGACGGGAAGATTGAAGAAGAATATGTTGGATGACGACCATTGTTTATTAAAACTGAATTCAAACTCTCAGTTCTTCAAACTTGGTGTATTTGTCAGTATGGAGGCTTCATACTTAACCAATCCTTGAAGAAAATCCTCTTAAGTGGTGTCTACGTAACTCAGTATGAAGTTCTCTACTTAGCCAAGTTTTGGGAAGATCTTTCTAAGTGGTGTCCACAAAAGAATAAGAAACTTGCTTCAAACTAAGTTTCTATATGAAGGACGAATACTCAGTATGAGTTTCCACAACTTTGCCAATTCTTCTGAATTTCGGTGGACCATAATGACTTGCCAAGAAAACCAAGTTTTGGTTTCAACAGTTAGAAGATTTTGAAGGACGGATGCGGAATTAAACTAAGTTCCAACTCTCAGTTTAGAAATTGACTCTTAGTCAGCATAGAAGTTTAAAAGACAGGATTTCGAATTCCAAAGGCGATCTCATCAATTACGACGCTCTAAATGTGTATCAAGCATCGATAAATCAGTGTTTGACACATGGACAAAGCCACTTCCCCACGTCTCACAAGTCAAATCTAACGACGCACATCGCGAGTCAATGCATCCCAACCGTCACCGAATTTTAAGAAAACCGATAGGCTTTTACAGTACATTTATTCATCTTAAATGACCATTTTTCTGCTATAAATAGGGTTCTTCTTGTTTTCCTTAAAAAACACTTTTCCTTCATTGTAGAACCCTTCTTCCAAGTTAATACTTCATTTTTGTTCATCATTACCCTTCGATCTGGCAAAATGGCAAAGGAACCCAAGCCACCAGTTATATCCTCACTACCCTTTATGGGTGCGGTCAAAGAGGGGGAAAAGAAGTATGAAAGGTGAAAAATTCATCATAATTGTGAGCAGAGAAGCTCCAACAACAAAAGTAGAGGCAGAGAAAATCTATATGTTTTATAATTTGAGTCTAAATGGACTGCTCTAGGCTCACATCTATGAGAGCTCTTCGCTGCATAAGGGATAGAAACTGTGAAATCAGTCCATGTAGTTGAATGACAAGAGAAGCCCGGAGGGGCATGACAAGATTAGAGGGGGATGTTCTCCTTGCTCATCTCAGCTGCAAAACAAGAGAAGGAGCCTCCCGCATGTCTTGCCACTGCTGCTGGATTACCTTTGCTAATGACAATGCCAACAGACATTCGAGAGCAGAGCTGCAAAAAGCTGGCATGAGGGGATTTTCTCATCGTACTAGAGATGCTGAGATGAAATCAGAAAGACATCCAATTTCTTCCCACAAGCACAAGGTGCACATCTCCACGAGCTTCCAACAGCAGCTAATTTGAAGAACATGAAGACTGGAAGCAGCCTAGTATAGACTTGTAATAGTTCTATATAGGTTGTTTTAGTTAATTTATCCCTGTACTAGTAATGAAAATATTAAAGGATAAACTGACTTGTTGACGACAATCTCTTTTTGTCCAACAAAGGTCTTTGCTCCTCACATGCTGAACTTTCACATGCTAGTGTAATTAGCAGGCTTCTGACTCTCTTGTACTTAAGATTAAAATTTCTTTAAACTGACTAGAAAATCAATCGAGAAATATCTCTCCAAAATTATAAGGAAAAGATCTTAAGTAGAAAGCTGAATTTGAGGGGGAAAATTAATGCAATTGATTTTGAGAAGAATTTGTTATAGGAATTAAATTTTATAATTATTAGGTTTGGATGATGTTGTGTTCTTGAGACCGAGAGGAGATAATCAAACATAAGTAATCTAGGGCTTAATTGTCAATCAAGGAATTGAATCCACTTGAATCTGATTTTCCCACCATTGTTGAGTTGATGAATTATGCATGTTTATAGATTGATTATCTGCCCTAGAACCTGTATCTTAATTTATTATTTTAAAACCCTTTAAATTTCTGTTTCGTCATCTTTAATTTTCAAAACCAAAACCCTGATTTCAAGTTACTCAAACAAAAAGATTTGAAAAATATGATTTGTACATAGGATAAATTTTTTGTACATTCCTTATGTGTTTGAAACTCTGGATATAAATTTATTTGCCCACTATTTTACTACAATTAATCTATTAAATTTAATAGTGATCACGGAGCCCGACTGCAGAATCAATATTGGACCCTGCTTGGTGTCGTTGTTGCCTATCGGTGGTCTTGTCCTGACTTCTGAGCCTGGCTTGGCTATGTTTTGGGCTGTTGGGCCATTTTTGTCTGAGTCGGTCTTTCGGGTGTAGGGTCATTTCTGTCCGATTCGGGCTGATTGGGCCTGGCCTCAACAATCGTTATTTTAGGATCAAAGTGCAGAAGTCTCGCTTATCCATATGAAAGTTCAAGTGACCCGGGGGTCGACTTGATTCGTACGGCTGCCCCCAGGGGCATTTGCATACCTTGGTGTCGAGAAATTTCAAAAGACCATCTCGAGGGCCTATGTGTGGTTCCGAAGTCCACGCGGTTTGTTAAAGTCATCTCGGAAGATGCTCTCTTGCTTGATAGTTGTGCTCTCAGGCGTGCACTTTGACAACACTCTGGAGCATATTAAAGGGCAATTTGGGATGTTCTGGGAGCCTTCTCTGTCCTTCTTACGCTGGTTGCATCCGGTCAGGCCCCACGTTTTGCATTGGATAGACATCCTCTTGTGGCAATTGGGGGTCAGTTATCGACCTCGCTAGAGGTCAGTATTCACATTTTGGGATCATGGTTGGTTTAGACATGGCATCATGGTTGGGTCATACATGGCATCATGGCATTCATCCACGAGGATTTTTGCTGCACTTAAGGGTGGACAAACCGTTGATGCTGTTGATCCAGTCCCAGCTCAGGTTAAGGGTGATTGCACGGATGTGAATCTTCCAATGAGGAGGTTATTGTAGGGATTCGTGAATTGAATCACGAAGTCCGTTTGCCAAGGATCGTTAATTGGAATATCAAAAATAAATTGCTATGCCTATGATTAATCCTAGCATGCTCCTATTGAATATGCGTAAGGGGGTTTATGCGGAATACCTGGATTGCGAAACCCTGAAGAACGAGTGCGCGGAGATTCCTCTTGATCTTTTCCCACGCAAAAAGATTTAATTCCTAATAGATTGAGGAAATAAATCTATGAAAATTATCAAGCAATTTTCAAAAACAAGAAGGAGAGAGAAGAAGAAGATAATCCTCTTGATCTGATCTTCTGATCTGTATCCCAACTCAATCTGAATATCTGGCGAAGATTCTCTTCAGATTCCTTGCCCGGTTGAGAAGCATAACTTCCTCCTCGTTTCTCAAATCTAGTCAATCACCACAGCTCCAAAAACCTGGTTTGCTGTGTGCAACTTATGATCTTGTGGTGTGTTGAGATATGAGGAACTGAGGCGTATTTATAGGAAAATACTGGACTTCTATTGGGCTTGAGTTTCATGGGCCAGACTAGGGACCAGAATGCAAATAGCAAATAAGGCCTATCAATAATTTAATTCCCATATTCAACCCAGAATATAATTAATTAATTAATATTGATTCATTCCACCAGAGAATCAATGTTGTCCTACCTATTTGCTACCACGTTTTGAGGTACGGGTTGCATAAGCTCGGTATATCCCCACTTTTAAGGTTACAGACATTCGTTAATTAATTTAAGCTCTGACAAGCTATTTAATTAATTAACATCATATATTCCTGAGTCAATCCACTCAAACCTTTTCACTTATGCTTGAACTTAATCAGCCTGCAGGACTTTAGCATAACGAACCTTTTGAGCTGCTCAGGGAATGTCACCATCCTATACTGGATGTGGTTACCTAGTTCCAGTACCAGACAGTCATACACAAACTGCTATTACCCAAGATACAGATATACAAGCTCAACTAGAGCCTTTCACTGCAACTCAAAGTAATACACAATCTGCATATACTTCTGTACCTTCATATAGGCTTAGGATCTCATCAAGCCATAGAGATCTAGATTCTTTTAATGTCAGATAAAAGAATCAATCTCGACTTAGGTCCTTATCAATGTGTGCCCCACACCAGCATACCAAGCTATCCACGACAAGATGCTTATTACTGCGTATGCTGCAGCCTACACCGACAGTTTATCCTGGAACTGTCTCAGCTGTGATAACCATTTATATCTCGCTAGGTCAAATGATCCATACGATCTTTCGTGATCTACTACACACCGTATGATCTCCCTATTGACGAGATAGAGGATAATTGCATTTGCGACACATGTTTGTTAATTTAGACAGGAGATGAACATACAACATTTATGATTCCCAGTATATTAACCAATCGACCTTGTACATAATATACCAATCATAATGCTTTCAGTATATAAATCCATCAATCTCCCACTTATACTCAAAGCATTATACAAGTGCTTTCCAGAGTATAACGCGTCTAAACTAATCTAGCTATTACATCAAACATTCTACGTGGATAGCTTTGCCCTCAGCCCAAGGTTACGTACATGCATCTCGTAGACCTTCTAAGGCAAAGCCTTTGTGAATGGATCCGCTAGATTATTTCTTGTATCAATCTTCTCTACTAGCACATCACCCCTTGCTACGATTTCTCGTGTAATATGGTACTTCCATTCAATGTGTTTTGTTGCTCTGTGAGTTCGTGGTTCCTTTGAATTAGCCACAGCTCCCGAATTATCACAATATATCGTGATGGTCTTGGGCAGCTTAGGAATCACGTCCAACTCTAGAAGGAAGTTTCGAAACCATACAGCTTCTTTCGAAGCTTCAGAAGCTGCCACATATTCCGCTTCCATGGTGGAGTCTGCAATGCACTTCTGCTTTGCACTCCTCCATGATATGGCCCCACCTCTCAATGTAAACACATAGCCAAAGGTGGACTTCTTTTCGTCTCGGTCTGCCTGGAAATCCGAATCAGTATAACCCATAGGGCACAACTCCTCACACTAATAGACGAGACAATAGTCTCTAGTCCTTTTCAGGTATTTGAATATGTGCTTTATTGTGGTCCAATGTGCCTGTCCAGGGTTAGATTGGTATCTCGCTACCATGCCTACAACAAAGCAGATATCTGGCATCGTACATAGCATTGCATACATGAGGCTCCCCACGGCCGATGCATACGGCACGTTCCTCATTTTATCTTTCTCCCTTTGTGTCACTGGACACTGATCCTTAGAAAGATATATGCCATGTCTGAAGGGTAACAGACCTTTCTTGGCAGTTTGCATGCTAAATGGGCAATCACAGTATCCACATATGATCCTTGAGACAAGGTCAGCATCCTCTTATTGCGCTCCCGCAATACTTTTACCCCTAAGATGTATCCTGCCTCCCCAAGGTCCTTCATATGAAACTGCTCGGATAACCACCCCTTTATTCCCGACAATACTTCCACATTGTCGCCAAAAAGGATAATATCATCTACATAAGCAAGGAACACCATGCTTCCGCTGACACATAGACGGTACACGCAACTCTCGTTTGAACATTGTGAAAATCCATAGGATTTAATCACTTCATCATAACGCAGATTCCATGACCGTGAAGCTTGTTTAAGTTCATACAGCGTCTTCCTTAGCTTCCAGACCAAATGTTCTTTGCCCTTCTGCACATAACCTTCTGGCTGTTGCATATAGATGTCCCAACCTTCTTCAAGGTACCCGTTTAGAAATGCGGTTTTGACATCCATCTGACAGATTTCTAGGTCCTTATGTGCTACTATGGCTAGGAGTATACGAATGGACTTAAGTATGGCTACCGGTGAGAAGGTCTCGTCATAGTCTACACCTTCTTTCTGACTATAACCCTTCTCCACCAGCCTTGCTTTGAAAGCTGTAATTTCACCATTCGCTCCTTTCTTTCTTTTGTATACCCATTTGCACCCTATGGCTCGACAGTCATCTGGCAAATCAGTTTTCTGGTATACATCCATAGCCGTAATGGATTCTATTTCCGAATCCATGGCGATCAGCCATTTGTCTGCATCTTTATCAGATACCGCCTCGTCATATGTCCAGGGATCGGCATCATCCAGTCCATTTTCCGGGATCAAGTCAGAAGACTCTCCCACGAACATGTACCTTTCGGGTTGGTGGACAACCTTCCCACTGCGATGAGGCATCTGAACCGTGTCAGTAGTTAGCACAGTACGCGTTGGTCCCATACCTTGCATTAGTGGAAGTGTCGGTATAGCCTCACCTGTTACAGGTGGATTTACCACTACACTGGGCTTTCCTGAAGGAATTGCTTCCTTATCCTCAAGCTCGTGGAGGATAATTTCACTCATGGATCTGTGTTTTCTTACATATTCGTCCTCCAAGAATCTTGCGTTGGTATTGACAATGACTTTCTAATTCTCAGGATAATAAAAGTAACCACCTTTCGTTTGCCTAGGATATCCTACAAACAGCATCAGCTTACACCTACTTTCTAACTTATCAGGTTCCTTTGTCAGCACATATGCTGGACAACCCCAAACCCTCACTCTGTTCAAACTTGGCTTTCGCCCATACCAAAGTTCCAGAGGTGTTTTAGGAACTGATTTATAAGGTACCAGGTTAAGCAAGTAGGACGCTGTCTCCAAGGCATATCCCCAAAACGAAATTGGCAAGCTTGCATAACTCATCATCGATTTGACCATTTCCAAGAGAGTTCTATTTTTTCTTTCCGCTACACCATTTTGTGGAGGGGTTCCTGGTGCAGTCCACTGGGATGTAATCCCGTTGTCTGACAAGTACTGCAAGAACTCGTTATTGAGGTATTCTCCACCACGATCTGATCGTAGTGTCTTGATAATCTTACCTAGCTTCTTTTCTATCTCAGTCCTAAACTCTTTGAATTTCTCAAAGCACTCAGACTTATGGCAAAGCAAATAGACATATCTGAATCTTGAGTAATCATCAATGAAAGTGACGAAGTACTCATAACCTCCACGAGCTTGCGTGGACATTGGTCCACATAATTCAGAGTGGATCAATTCCAACACATCCTCTGCTCGAGACTGACTTGCCTTAAAAGGTTTGGTCGTCACCTTTCCTTCTATACAGGATTCACAGATTTGATGTGGTACCACTTGAAAAGAATCCAAGAGCCCATCGCATGTTAATCTTTTAATCCTCTTTAGATTGATGTGACCTAGTCTTAAGTGCCAGAGATATGTTTGATCCTCATCGGAAGAAAACTATCTCTTTAAGTGTTTATTATTATTGGATGAGTTTGCAACATTCACGGAAGATTTATGCATACAATCAATGATATAGAGAGAGTCAATCAGTTTACCATGACAGATAACACCGTTATTACCAATGATAGAAACTCCACTATCAAAAATAACTGAATATCCATCATTAAATAACTTGGAAACTGAAATTAAGTTCCGCCGAAAAACCGACACATATAAAACATCTCTCAAAATCAAAACATTGTTTTCAAAGCATAAAGTAAAATCTTCAATGGCTACTGCTGAGACTCGCTGTCCGCTGCCCATTGAGATGGTAATCTCGTCATGCTTCAGCTGCCTTGTCGGCCTGAACCCCTGCAAAGTATAACAAACATGATCAGTAGCTCCAGTATCCACTACCCAAGAATAGGTAAAAACCGATGCTAAACATGTTTCCGTTATAAATGCACATGACGCACCTTGTCCAGTCTTCCTGACTTGACAATCTTTCTTCCACTGACCAGCCTTGCCACACCTGAAACACTTGTCCCTTTTAGCAGGCACGCCTGGTGTCCTTTTTTACTTTCTCCCAGAAGTTGTACCTTTGGCTTTCTTCTTAAACATTCCTTTGCGCCTCTTGCCAACCAGCGCAACAAGACGATTACTAGAAGTAGCCAAAGCAACTTTTTCTGGTTGCATTACTGATTCCGCTGCCATCAAGTCATTGAGTAACTCGTTAAGAGTGTACTCTTTCTTGATCATGACAGCATTCAGTCTAAAGTTCTCAAAGGACTTTGGCAGAGAGTTGAGGATGATATCAACCTGCGCTTCCGCATCGATACTACCTCCGTGCAGCGTGAGCTCATCCATAAGGTGAGTCATGCCGACCACGTGCTCTCTAACCGAACTACCTTTTGCCATTTTCTTTCCCACAATTTCCCTCATGAGATTGAATCTGACTGCTCGGTCTGACTCACCATAGGTCGCTGTAAGGCTATCCATTATATCACTAGCATTATCATATGAATGATGTTGTTGTGCTAGTGACATAGTAGTCATCATATAGCATTTCACTATATTGTTTGACTTGAGCCACTTGTTATAGTAGCTCCTATCCTCATCAGTCGATGCATTAGTGGGAGCAGCCGGACGAGGCTTATCAAGGACAAACTTGTGTTCCTCTGCGACAAGGATGTAATCCAAGTTGCATTTCCATTCTTGGAAATTGGGACCGGTTGGTTTTGTGCTAAGATATTGATAACATTTGGTAAAGACATGTCTGAAAATAATAAATTAAAACAGAAATTAAAACATAGTCGCAAACAGTTGAAACAAATAAATATTGAAACCTTATGATAAAACAATATTAATGTTTCCTCCAATTCGCCTAAGTATTAATATTGCAAGCCACACATGTGGACGTTTACAACAAAACACTTAACCAGACTGCATCTTTCAATTTCAGTCCTTTAATTCCAATCCATGCCCGGGTTCCTTAGACAAATGGAATTAATAATTGGAGACTAACTTAAAACCATATTATCCTACTGAGCAGAGACATCACAAATGAGTTATACTCTGGATAACATCTAAGCTAGCTTACCACCAAAGCCAACCCTCACATATATGGATCTATTAGAACACACCTGATCCCTATAATAAGGCTGTCTCATTTAATTCAATCCCTAGAGAACTTATGAAAATTCAATACGCAAGCTACAGATGTAGACGTTTACGCATGAACTCCCACTTCTCACATGAAATAAATGTTTGTTTTAAGAAATCATATCTATTAGAACTTATGAATAATAAATTAAGTAAGCTACACATGTAGACGTTTACCTAATAAATTACCCACTTCCAATAAAGGATCGCTTTGTGGAGGTCTTACTAAATTATGAGCTTAGTAATTTTTAGTTCATAAGGTTCAATTGCACAGATTATTTTATGTAGCCATAATTATAACATTGCTAAAATTCTATCATGCATAGCATGAACCCCGAATTTATAGCTATAATTAATTACACAAAATAAATCACATAGCATGCTTTAAAGTTGTAAATAAAAGCAGTAAACGTGCTCCTATTATCTACATCATGCTTATATGCTGCGCAATTAAATTAAACACATATATCATGCGAAGACAGATAATAAAACAAATAAAAAATGTCCTCGTGGCCCCATGATACAAAATAAAAATAATTCTAACTATTACAAATTAGAATTAATTATACAGATCTTCGACTAGGCTCCCCTACTTGGACTGTGATCTGAATTTATTTTCTGAATCTGGGCCTCCAAGATTTGATCCATCAGAAATTGGACAATTGGGCCAGTTAACCACATCGCAAGCCTAGGCACACATTGCAAGCCCAATAACCCGCGAGAACTTGGCCCGACGAGCCACCACCGGCGAACCACCGCCGCCGACGGCTCGCCGCTGCCGCGAGGGCTCTCGAAATCGCGCAACAGCCATGCACGTACGTGCATGGTTGTAGCCCGCGATTCCGCCTCCTCCGGCCATCGCCTGTTTCGCATGCTGCCGCCCCGGCTTGCCCCGACCGTTGCCCCGACCGTTGCCTGAACCTCCTTTCACCATCTTCTCCACCGTCGCCTCACCTAGGCTCGCCAGAAACACGCACGAGGCGTGGAGGAGACGCGCGCTGTTGTTGTGCTAGTAGCTATGAAATTTATACGCAAGTACACGTATGTCAAAACAAGTAATACAGATCTAAGTTCAGATATCGTACCCAAGGGAGTGAAAGTGAACCATACACTTTCTATTGCTTGTAAAATAAGGATGTTTTGTGATCTCTCTAAATTAA